>VYZP01065013.1:0-13984 GCA_013400635.1 Hypocryptadius cinnamomeus | reverse complement strand
ACCAGCATATTGCCATCTGTCTTTATAAACAGATTTGGGGGGGGGATGAATTAGCTGTGTGACATTTGATTGTGATAGATTCTCTTCACAAATATTCTTCAAGAAGCCTGTAGCTGAGTTTAGATCAACTAGAGAAGAGCCATATGGCTCTCTTATTGAATCACCAATGGCTTTAAAAGGAATTGTGACTTGCTGGTACATACTTGACTGAACATTTTTATTATTTGCCATCACTCTAGTAGATTTTCAATCAGGTCATATCAGATTTATGGATTTTCTATCACAGTTCTCATCTATTGTTATTTCTTTATACAAGATTCAGAGTATGCAAAGAGAAAGTTTGTGTGAAACAAACTTGTTTCTATTTTTATGAAAAGGAGTATACTGATGATCTTCTCTAAGATATTAAACTTTGTAAGTCATTGGCTTTAATTATATTGTGTTAGTAAGTACAGTGACATGTTTCAATCTTACATACCTTTCTTTTTAGCCATATTTCTAACTGCCTGCATTTACTCTTCTATCAAAGCAGCACCAAGAAAGCAAACCCATTCTGTATTCAGAAGAGGATATAAACAATTTGCAATTAGTAAAATAGCAAAAGAAATGCACAGACATTCAATATCATTATCACACTTTTAATGCTTGTGTTTTCAGTAAGACAACGTCCGTGCTGTTCTTCCTTTTCTGATGGCCCCTGCTTCCTGCCCCACCTCCCAGAAAGAACTTTGAAAGATTTGTTTGGTCCAGTCTGTCGTGTTTGCCTGAAACCCCCCTTACCACTTCTCACCACAAGAGAACTGTGAAGTGGGGCCATCAGTTTCCATTGAGAAAGAGTGTGAAGTTTTCCCCCGGAATCTGAAACCTCCACAGAATCATTCAAACTCTTAACAGACCGTGTATCTCCTAATTTTTACTCAACTTCCTCCTCCTTCTCCTGTCCTCTCCCTCTTCAAGTACGACACAGTGGGCGGACAGCCTTCTTTGCAGTTCCTGCCATATGGACAGAGCTTCTTGTGCCTCTTTGCTGCATTTCATCAGCGGTATCTCCACTTAGGAAAAATAACAACCCCAAACACCATTTCATAAATATATTTATTGTTCTCTCTGTTGCCAAAATGTGTTTGTTTTTCTTAGCTTATTTTTTTTTTCTTTCATTTTTGGTGTGAGAATAGTTTGTTTAAATCTAGGAAATACCTTTCAGTGTACTTTACATATATATAGTTTTCCTGAAGGAGAAATGGATTTGTGCATGCCATGCTGCATTTGTCATTCTTATGCTTTCTGTGACATCTTGTTTGTAACTAATTAATCTTCCAGCGATTATTTTGTAAACCTTTCCCATTATCATTCTGGATCTTTTTTCCTCTATTTCTTCTCTTTGCCTCTCTTGCCTCTCTGCTATATGTGCATTTTGTGACTGAAGGAACAAATTAACTGACTGCAACTGCTTATACTTCTGTTAAATACTTAGAGTATTTTTAGTTGCGAGTCTGGTTTCAGAGGTCTTCAGTAAACCTAGTTAAGATATTACTAGGCTCTATAATATGCTTTTTATAGTTTTTCAAAGTAGATTAGTCATCTTCAACTCGTTGCATATTTTTCTTTAAAAGTCCTAGGCCAGATTCTACCAGTGGACACAGAAAACATGTAACACTATCAGCATCTGAGTAATTATACTCATACATCTGCATAGTTAGACTTAATTTTCTTAGGTTTTCCCTCAAGCCGTACATAATCACAAATAGTTGGGTAACGGACTTCTTTCTTGAAAATTGATAGCTCTGGAAACTGATTTCAGTTGGAAGAAAATACTCCTGCTTTATTTAGAGCACTCTGAACAGAAATACATACACAATACTGCTCAAACCCAAAATTATAAAGTTCAGAAAACCATAAATAATGTTTGCTGGAGCTAGTCAGAATGATTCAGTAATATTGTTTACATATGTAAGTGTTTTTTCTTATGATGCAATTTTTCTTTAGCATGGATAGATTATTTTGCTGATATGCAAAAGATTGCATATGGAAATTTTATTTCCACAAGCTTTGAGCTATGCATGTTTTATATTTAAAGAGGGTGTGTAGGCTTCAAGTTCCTCTAAATTTGAACAAGCACTTTTTGAACTTTCTGAATTTATGTCTCTAATTCTGAATATGCAAGCACCAAAAATCCTCTAGGATTCTTTAAAAAAAAAATCAAACATGATTGTACAGTGACCTCCACTACTAGTTGTCTAATCCAGTCGTGCAGGAGAGTCCTGTGTTCCCTCTTATGAGTCATCATGTCAGCTATAGCCAGCATGCAATAGCAGTTAACAATGCTGAGCATCTTTTAGAAGGCATTTTTACGTGGTGTAGGCTCAAACTGGTAGAAGACTGATACCTGTATCTTCATATGCAAAATGTTCTCTTTAAGCTATTTAAAGAGAATCTTAAAAAACTCCACTAGTTACTGTTTTGCAAGGAAACATGAAAAGATGCTTAAGGACAACTGCTCTACTTTAATTTTTTATGCTTTTGATACAGCAGTGGTCTTACAATTCACCCGATTTCCTTCTGTGTTTCAAATGGAACAAATTTTTTCCCCATAACAACTCAACAGCAGTTAACTGAGATAATTTCAAAAGAAATATTTTTGTGAGCCTAGAAACTGGAATGGAGACTGATTTCCATTTACAACAAGCATAAGCATCATCTAATCTCCCTCTGAGCCTTTCTTTCTCTTTTCCACACATGCATAACATGGTTTTATTGGACAAAGTAATTTTCAATAGCTTATGCCAACAAAATTCATGAGCTGCAAGATTTGATTCTTCTGTTTCACAATTAAATACCTCCTGTAGCAAGCCTCAAATCACTAAGCCAAATTTTTTTCAGCTCTGCCCACAAAAATCTGAGAACACACTTCTCTAGTATTGTAAAAAAACCCTTGAATTTAATGAAAAGGTTTTCTATTTCTTTGTTATTCTCTGAAATGTATTCAGCTGATAGCAAAATTATTACATGTTTCATGCAGAAAATTGTGGTTATTTTCAGATGAGGAGGTATTCTGAGTTATTCACTGCAGTTTAACTATGATTTTCTGTGAACTCAGAGAGGATGTGAGTTTTTAAGGATGATGGCATGTAGTATAGGAAGCATGAAGGGAGGAGAACCACAGACAAAGACAGCAGAGTGCTCTGTGTTATCAGCAGTGGTTGAGGTGCACTCACGGCTGAGATCTCCCCTTTGCAATGCTGACTGCAGTTCATCTGATAGATAGGATTTGTTTTAAATAAAAAAATAGAGGTAGTTTCAATTAAAGGAACTGCTTAAAGGAGTCACGATGAGCAAGGGCACTGCTTAGTGGTACACATGCCGTTGGCTACTTTGATTCTTGTTCAAACATCACCATTTTTTGTTGCAAAATAGTTTATTTTAAATCCCCAGAGAATTCAGTTGCATTTTTAATAGAGGGTCATGTTATATTATTCAAGAATAATGCTAAATTAGTGAAGTTTGTCTTACCTAAGCAATTAACTGTTTGTTTCTTTTTGTTTTGCTGGTATTCATGATGATGGATGGACAGAGAGGAGTAAAACCGCTGTTACACCAATTGCTGCTCAGAAAGAGTGTTCACATACATTTCCCAAAATCCTTTCATCCTTCCTAACTCTCCTGGCAATCAACATTGAACCTCTGCTGGCCACAAGAGTATAGGCTAGTATATTGTGTTCCCTGCAGTATTATTTGGAGCGTCCATTCCAATCAGAGTGTCTCTGTGCTGGCAAGAGTACAAGCCCAGAGGAAGAGAAACATGCATATGTATATGGAACATCAGATTTATGCATTAAAATCTTCCTACAGAGTTCCAGGATCAGTTCATTGGAAAGAGCTGTTGTGTTTCATAAGATATAAAATTCTTGAGGTTAACTTAGTCTGAAATAAGTTATTCATTATGTGTTGAGGTAGTGGGAAGCATTCAGGTCAAGCCCAGGAGTTATTAACATCTTTTAAGAGGCTCATTTTTCTGAGAAGAAGGGCTAAGCTCTTTACTTCTTGGATAAATGAATTATAAGTATGCTCAGGCACAATTTTTCATCTAAATGATCCCAACGATTGGTCTGTATTACAAAGAAATTACACATTCTCCTGTCCTGGTCTGTCTTCCGTAAGTACAGCACATAGTTTTAAGTCTTGAGGAAAACCATCTAAGAATCTATGAAACACCTGCCAGTCTCATATGAGGTACAAGAAACTCAGAGTCAACCAAATTAGATAATTTCCCTTTGTGGTCCAAGATTTTAGGAACATTGCAAACAAATTGTCTGGCTATTTAAAGCTACTACCATCTTGAGGACTACTGAAGACTTCAGGATTTCCTTTCACAAGCTGGCCATCCTTTCTTCAGTACTCTTGGGGATATTTGCAGACATGTCCTTACTTCAATTGCAAATTAGAGGATACTAATGTAAGAATCAGTGATGGAGAAGTATTTCCAGTAACCTGAATTAACTAATAAAACTACCTGGTATGTATTAGTAAGATTATGGGAGGCATGTGACTGTTTATAGTTACAACAGATGCTAACCTAATAAGCTTTTTAAAATCCTGAGCCACAGACTTCTTTGGAAAATATCCCTAGGCCTTCAGTGTACTTATATCATCAGCATGTAACACATAACATAATCCTTAAGAACTAATCTAAATATGTTTGAAACCTAAAATCATTATTTCTTATCATGTCCACCATAAGGTGGGAAGAACAATTTCTTCCATGCTTCTTCTTGGGTTAAGAAACTGCAATTTATTCCAGAATTTCTTAGCAAGTTTTTTTCAGTACCTCTGGTAATTCTTCCCACTTTTCATGAAATGTTCTACATTTGGATCCATTTTTCTTGAAGTGTAGTTGCCCAAATCTGGATGCAACAGTCTAAACAGGCTTCACTTGAGCATTGAGTAAAGGACAAGAATAATTTCATTCCCTTCACAGCAGAAGTCAGGACAGAAAGAGGCCTCATTTCTTAATTTACAAGTGAGGAGCAGAGGCTCACAGAGATATGTGACATGGCATCTCCTCTCCACTCTCCTTTCAGGTATTTGCACATATTGATGAGGTCTCCTGTGAGCCTTCTCTTCTCCAGACTGAGCAATCCCAGCTCTCTCAGCCTGTTCTCAAGGAAGCTCCAAGGCCTTAATCACTTTTGGGGACCTCTGTTGGGCTCTTTGGTATGTAGTTGTCTGACTTGTACTGGGAAGCCAGGAGCAGGACACAGAGCTCATGTGACCCTAATGACAGAATTTCAAACACCCTTCTGTATTAGAGAAGGTTGGACACAGCAAAATACATGAAGTGAGGCAACATTCAAAATTTCCGTGTCAACAACATTCTCATTTAAAGAGGTTTTTCTGGCATGTGGGGCAGTTGTGGCTTACCCCCAGCCCAGTGCCCAGCAGCCTCTCTCTCACTCCTGCACCAGCAGGAGCAGGGAGAGAATGAGAAGACTAGACACCACAAAACTCCTGGGCTGAGATACAGACAGTTTAGTGGGGAATGCAAAAGCTGTGCGCACAAGAAAAGCAAAACAAGAAATCAGTTCACTGCTTCCCGTGGTTGGGCAGCTCTTCAGCCATTTTCAGGAGAGTGGGGTCCCACTGCACTAACGGTGACTTGGGAGGACAAACGCCATCAGTCCAAATGTCCACCCCCTTCCACCTTCTTCCCTGTCTTTGTACACAGAGCCTGATGTCACAAGATCTGGAATATCCCTTTGGTCAGTTTGGTGTCACCTGTCCTGTCTGTGTCCCCTCCCAACCTTGAAGGGACCCCCAGGCCCTTCCCCAGTGAGATGGTGTGAAAAGCAGAAAAGGCCTTGGCTCTGTGCAATCCCTGCTCAGCAATAGCAAAAACATCTCTGAATAATCAACCCTGGGTTCAGCACAAATATGAAACACAGCCCCATGCCTGCCACTGGGAAGAAAATTTACTGTACCACTGCTATAACCAGCACAGGGGCACAAAGAGTATAATGTAAATTACTGTTTCTCTACTTGAATTAATGGTTTTGATTCAATTAGGTGAGCAAATTTGGAATCTAATTAGCTGTAGAGGAAGAAAAACCTTCCCTAAATGCCTCTATGACAATACTACATTTAACTTAATGGAGATGTATTTGCATATCTACCACAGCGTGATAGTAGTTTGTTGAAGACAAAAAATATATATCTTAATAATAATATATCTCTTTCTACAAAATAGAGAAACCCCCAAACCACAAAACAAACAGACAAAAACCAAAACGAAAACCAACCAACTAACCAACCAACCAAAAACCAGCAAAAAACCAAAACAAAATAAAACAAACAATGAAGGAGGAAAGTATTGCTAAAACTTAAATACTTAACTTTCATTTTCTACTAATATGCTCAAAATAGCATGGATCTTTTGAACAAAACAAAGTGGGATATAATTAAGCAAAATAAACTTGTTGAAAATAATGCCAATAGAGAAGAAAGATTTTGTCTTAGATGAAGTACCAATTCCTATTATCTAGAAAATTAGGTAAGCATGTCTGACACATTTAACCAAGATGGAAAAAGGACAGAGAGATTCAGCATTCAACTCATTGATTACCTAGAAGAAAAAAGAAGAAATTTTACTTTTGTTTACCAAGTGTTCTTAAAAACTTGCCCTTGTTCAAAAAAGGTACAAGATACAATTTACATGCCCTTCAAAAAGGAGCATCTATAATGACTGAGAGAACTGTAAACAAAAAGCAAATCCTTGTCACCTGCTCAGACAATATAGTTCATTTTCTGACAGCCTGTAATCTGTAAGAGGAGACTGAGGAACTTACAAAAGACCATCAGCAGCAAAGAATAGTCTTTCTTCTGATGTATTCTTCTCCCTTGTGGCAGTCATTGGCTTAAGGACCTTTGAGTAGGTAACCAGATGATGGTGTTTAGAGGAGCTTTCCTCTATAGATTTTTCTAATCTATTTCTGAACCCATTTACTCTACTGACCTCCACGACCCTCTACAGAACTATGTTCTATAATTTATGCATTAAGTGATAAAGTATTTCCACCGAGTGTTTTAAACTTCATGATTGATTGAGTGACTCAGCTCTTGTGTTATAAGAATAGTGAATGATCACTTGGTCACCTTCTACGAACTATTCAAGATTTTATGGATGCCTGTCGTATATATAGTTGCTTCCTATCCAGGTTTAAGTCTTCTAGCCCAACATGTCTGTCCTCTCAAACAAATTCTGTTTTGTGCTGTGGTTTTGTCTTTTGGCCTTTATATTTTATTTTTATGCTTTGCAGTTTTATCATGACTTTCTGACTACAAAATGAGGGCTACCAAAGTGGCACTAAATATTCAGCATGTGGGTACATTGTATATTTATTTTAGTGTAGGGTCATAGAATCATAGAATGGCTTGGGTTGGAAGTGACCTTAAAAATCATGCAGTTCCAACACCTCTGCTGTGGGACACCTTCCATCAGACCAAATTACTCAGAGATCAATTCATCATGGCTTTGAACATTTCCAGGGATGAGACAGTCATAATTTCTCAGGGTAGCCTGTTCCAGTCTGTCACCACTATCAAAGTAAAAAATTTTTCCTAATATCCAACCTAAACCTAATTTCAGTTTGAAGCCACGCACCCTTGTTCTGTCACTACATGGCCTTGTGAGAAGTCCCTCTCTGTCTTTCTTGTGGAGTCCCCTCAGGTACTGGAAGGCCACAGTTAGGTTACCCTAAGAACCTGCTCTTTTCCAGGCTGAACAATCCCCATTCTCTCAACTTTTCCCCATATGAGAGGTACTCCATTCCTCTGATCACCTTGGTGCCTCCTCTGGACTCTCTCCAGCAGCTCCATGTCCTTCCTGTGCTGGGACCCCAGGGCTGGAGGCAGCTCTGCAGGTGGGGTCTCACCAGAGCGGGGCAGAGGGGCAGAATCCCCTCCCTCCCCTGCTGCCCACGGGCTCTGGGTGCAGCCCAGGACACACTTGGCTCTCTGGGCTGGGAGTGCCCATGGCTGGCTCATGTCCAGCTCTCACCCACAGCACCCCCAAGTCCTTCTGGGCAGGGCTGCTCTCGATCTGTTCATGCCCAGCCTGGGCTGGCACCAGGGATTGCCCTGACCCAGGTGCAGCATCAGAGCTTGGCCTTGTTAAACCTTATGGAATTCCTATGGGCCATTCCTTCATCCTGTCCATAGAGATGCTTTTCACTTTCTTTGTTCCTTTCTTGATAATTCTTAATTTGATTTTTGACTGCTGCTTGGCAACGAGCAGAACATTTCAAGAGAATTGTCCCCAGGGACAGAAAATTCGTTTCCAGAATGGCAAAAGCTAATTTAAGAGGAGCAAGAGCAGGCTACAAATGCTGAGCTTAGGGATATTCTAATACTGGTAAGTGATAGTCTTTCTTGACTACAAGCAGACCAGAATGACAAGGAGTCTAATGGCTGGGTTTGAAGCGTATTCAAGAACTATTTCACATGCATTTCTGCACCCAACATATTGTAGTTGAGGATGCAGAGTATCACCAAAGGTTGCAAGGAGCNGCCTGTCGTATATATAGTTGCTTCCTATCCAGGTTTAAGTCTTCTAGCCCAACATGTCTGTCCTCTCAAACAAATTCTGTTTTGTGCTGTGGTTTTGTCTTTTGGCCTTTATATTTTATTTTTATGCTTTGCAGTTTTATCATGACTTTCTGACTACAAAATGAGGGCTACCAAAGTGGCACTAAATATTCAGCATGTGGGTACATTGTATATTTATTTTAGTGTAGGGTCATAGAATCATAGAATGGCTTGGGTTGGAAGTGACCTTAAAAATCATGCAGTTCCAACACCTCTGCTGTGGGACACCTTCCATCAGACCAAATTACTCAGAGATCAATTCATCATGGCTTTGAACATTTCCAGGGATGAGACAGTCATAATTTCTCAGGGTAGCCTGTTCCAGTCTGTCACCACTATCAAAGTAAAAAATTTTTCCTAATATCCAACCTAAACCTAATTTCAGTTTGAAGCCACGCACCCTTGTTCTGTCACTACATGGCCTTGTGAGAAGTCCCTCTCTGTCTTTCTTGTGGAGTCCCCTCAGGTACTGGAAGGCCACAGTTAGGTTACCCTAAGAACCTGCTCTTTTCCAGGCTGAACAATCCCCATTCTCTCAACTTTTCCCCATATGAGAGGTACTCCATTCCTCTGATCACCTTGGTGCCTCCTCTGGACTCTCTCCAGCAGCTCCATGTCCTTCCTGTGCTGGGACCCCAGGGCTGGAGGCAGCTCTGCAGGTGGGGTCTCACCAGAGCGGGGCAGAGGGGNTCACATGCATTTCTGCACCCAACATATTGTAGTTGAGGATGCAGAGTATCACCAAAGGTTGCAAGGAGCACTGTGCAGCCTCTGCACAGCCTCTCTGGCCCCCCAAACACCTGCAGACACCATCACAGAGTCCCTCTGCTGTCCTCTGAATTGGGGTTTATTCCCACAAAGCTGAGAGGAGGAACAAAAGCTGAAGGTGGCTTCTTACTCTTCCTGCAGCTTCTTAGGCTATAAACCAGTCACTGGTTTCAGTTATATGTTGGGTCAAAGCTACAGACATGACTTCACCTTCTTCCCAAAGATGAATAAAAAATGTTCCTATGTAGGTAATTCAGACTTGGAACAAGAAGCTGCTTCACCAAAATGTGTCTGCATACAGTAAATTGAACTCGTTCCCAGTGGAAAATAGAGATCCAAGAAGAGGGCAAAGTTGAAGAAAATAGTGGATCGATGTGTATTATAGGAAAACATTTCTCTAAATATACAATAGCAATTTCTTACACTTTTCATAGAGGCTTCCAACATTTTTTGTCTTTCTAAATTTTTTTTCTACAACTCACATACTGTCAAAATATCCATTCAACAGTTTTTTCTGTAAAAATCTAAATAATATGCAGGAATGTTTAGAACCCACAGAAACTGATTTTTAAATAGAAAATGAAAGTTTAAAAATTATTATGCTTTATTAAAATGTAATTAGAATCAGTCTTTTGAAAAAATAAGGTAGTATTTTTTAGTTCAACAAAGCAATACACAGTATTTCCCATGTCACATTTCCTCATGGAAGATGTAGTTCAGACTATCTTTCTTATTTTTTGTTCTAGTAAATCATGACTTTATCTGTTATCACACAGGAAGGGCTATATTTAATTCCCTTGATTTGTGGTATTGCTTAGTGAATTGGGAGACAGGGCCCAGCCAGGGAGATTAGCCTGTAGGACAAGATGGGAATATCAGGCTCCCAAAATTACATGCTGCCTTTGGCTAGATTTCTAAACTATGGCATGGGAATGATTTGCAATCCCAGCCCTACTTTCTTGCAGTGTTTCATCTTGGGAAAGTCATGTTCTTCTGCTGTGCCTAAAAGGCAAGGCAAATACAGCAGTAATTTTTAATAATCAAGTCAGAGATGCCACTGGCAGCTGCTTTTTAAATTCTTACTGCTAATGTATTATAAAAAATGGTATGTTACTATTAGCACAGTGTAAACAAGGCTGGACAAGAAGACAGACTGTCTTGGGCTGTCACTTACCATGAAAGAGAGAATTAGACCAGGAAGGAGAGACTGCCCAGCCTGCCTACAGACTTTTACTGAGCAGTAGTGAGTATGGCACTTGCTGTCCTCCACATGCATTAGCGCAGATTAGTGCCTAGGTTTTTTCACCTGTTAAGTGTATCTATAAAAGGACCACTTTCTCTCCATATTTTATCCTGTTTTTCTACACATCCTTGAATATTAGGAAATCCCATTCTCATTAAAATGCAGGTAGATTCTCACACACAGAAAGTCACTGACAGAAGTAAAGAAAGGACAAAGCTTGCACATTGTGTAGATACTAATGTAGTTAAATAATTTGGAATTCAGAGCAACAGCACCAGACTTTTCTGAACACTTCGTTTCAGTTCTGAAAGAAAAAATATAGATAGTTCCTGCCCTGTATGATACTCATCAAGTGTAAAAAGTGTGCTATTTTTCTTTGTTTGAGAATACGAGAACATATCTCAGAATAGGCGAGTTTTCAATACCCAGCCAGTAACTTTTGTGCAGTATTTTTAGATACACTGGGAGGATCTGGGTTTGTTTATCCTTACCTCTCCTTTCTTTTGGACCTGCAGAAAGTTGTCTGTATGAGAGAGAAGTGTTGCAAGTACATCAGCTGGAGGCAGGAGGAATCTTACCCTGTCCTAAAAATAACATGGGAGAGGTCCCTCCTGCACATCCTGAATTATTAATTTAGGGAATAGACTGTAATGCAGAAGCTTTTTGACATTCTGGGGTGCTGTACTAAGACACTGATTCCTGTAATGTTTGCCATCTACCCAACCTCAGCAGAAATTTGAATACAGTCAGGATATAAGAATTTGATCCCAGAGTGCAAAGGATGAGAACATTTGCATTCAGGTATTTGAGGCACAGAGGAGAGAGACTCTCTACCCACTCCTACCTGTACTGATGCTGAAAGATTTTTTTCCTCTGGTTGTTTCTCACATGACAACATGCTCCCTGAAAGTTGATACAGCTCCTATAGGGGTCTTGGATTCTTCACATCCCTTCACCTTCATGGAAAGCTATTTTTTTTCCTGGTCTGGTTCATAGTCCATTCAGTACAAAACTTCTTGATATATTGCATAGTTATGATACGTCTTCCCCTGGAATATTGTCTCTTCCCCTACTAGCTCTGAACCCATTAGTGGTGTTAAAATGATAGCTGGATACAGCTCATAGGCAGTTAACAAAGATATGATAAGGATCCCAGTGCTTTCTGAAGGAATCAGAAACTGTTTTTTGATGGGGGTTTTTTGTGAGATAAGCATTTCTTATGGCTTATAAAAGTAATTTTCAAATTTCAGCATGACAGCATTTTTCATATTCTGAAATGTACAAGTCTTAAAAATGTTCAGGCATATAAATGGAATGAATGCATTCAGTTCATTAAGAGATCTTGACTGAAGCTACTCCCAAGGATGATAAAATGCATTGGAGTCATGTTGGGTTGTGTGTGACTGGCTCCCTAGGCTATCTTTGAAGGATATTGAGACTGCTTTGGAGAGTCAATGGACCTATAAATGTACCACCCTTTTAATGGCATATGGACTTCTGACAACCCAAACAGATCCCCTTTAGGCTACTGTGCACACCTCTTCCTATGAAGAGAAAAATGTTCACGAGTGTAATTTCTTTCTCCATAGGCTAATATAAGGATTCTTATGTTTGGCACTAATGAAATTCCAAGTAATATTGCATGTCAACACTGAAGAATGTTTGTGTTATCTTCATATATAATATTTGATAACTTTTTTGAAATTTTTTTTTTCTCTTCCTGGAAATACTTTCTTTGCTCAAGTGGTCAAACCACTGAGGTTGGTTAGAGAAGCAAAGCAATTTAGTGAGTTCATGAAAGGTGAAAGAGCTCAAAATACAGGTGTTTGACTTAATGCACTGTCCCTGAAGCTCCCAAACCTACACTCAGCTTGGGGGTTTGTGATATTTTAATGGATACTTTCCTCTCAGCATGTGGAAATGTGCTTGTGCAGCAGTCAGCTCAGAAAAGAGGATTCTGCTTTTCAGTAGTCAGCAAAATTAATCCTTGACTAAAAGACAGTATTTCTAGAACTGGAAATGACGAAGCACTGCAAAGGAGTTAACCCAATTAGTCAAATGAAGTAATTGTAAAGTTCTGCTAACACAGAATTCTTTCTTCTGATTAATGTAAGTAGAGAAATCTCCCCTTTGATCTTGTCTGTCTGTTTCCTTCTTCAGCCTACCTGCCAGATGTGGGGTTTTATTATGTGGGTTGAGTGGTCGGGGACAGGGATGACACAAACTCTCAGAGATCCATGTGACAACAGTGTATTTTATTGTTCAAAGCCTTCCTATATCAGGAGTTCAAAACTCCCTGGAGTAGAGAACTGATTGGTTGAGGTTTAACACTGTCCAAACATGGCATTAATCAGCTCTTTGACCAGTGATATCTCTGCATTCTAGATTGAACAGAGTTGGCTGAGGTCCCTGCTCGGGTTTGAATCCAACCTATCCCTGCCTCATCTGAGGGCTTCTTTTACTCCTAGGCTGATCGAGTTTGGATGTCTGATATGACCAAATTTATTTGGCAGCTACAGGCTAGCTGCAACCGTGACAGGGTTTTATTTTGGTTTTTTTTGCAGGGTGGTTTTGGGTTTTCTGTTTTGTAAGTAAACTGTTGACAGAAATAACACTATGGTGACACTAGGATCCTCCGCACTCCCACTGACCATTGTAAGGAAATGGGAAACATGAGAGAAATCTATAAAGAAAAGAAAAATAAAGATCATGTCCTTCTCCCTATCGTCTACATCAATTGTCTTTCAAAAATTATTTCTCACTAGCAAGACTGTGCAAAGCTTACTGCATTAGCAAGTTCCTGTTCATCTATAGGTTCTCAAAATAGTAGCTTGAGGAAGAGTGACACACAAAATTAATATGCCTTCTGTGGGCTTAAAGCAGTGTTTGCTTCTATCACACTATTCAAAGCACTTAATCACATTGCTCAACACAGAAGCTGTGGCATAATCAACATTCCATCAGCAACTTAGAGGAGCTTTCATAGTCAGTAACATCACTGAAAGCAATTTTTGCCCTTGAACTCCTAATGTCTCTGTATGAAACATGCAGCTTTTTCTTGCAGAAAGCATTGCTGAAGTGTAAGAAACATGTTTGCAAGAAGAGTCTTGGAGGGATAGATTGCAGAGATCCTGGGCAGCAGAAAGGTCCTTGTGTCTATTACCACCTAGTGATTGTATTTTTCTGAGCATCACACTCCCTTTTTGTGGCAGATGCAAAGTGTAAACATATGACCAGCATTCACTAACCTGGTAAGCCTTTTACTGACAGAAGATATCTGGTAGAAAGTTCCAAACCACAATGGTAGCAGGCATTTTTATTGTTCAGCTGCAGCAC
>VYZP01064990.1:17499-28796 GCA_013400635.1 Hypocryptadius cinnamomeus | reverse complement strand
AGAGGAATTGTTGTGTTTGCCCAAAATGGGAGAACAGAGCTGACAGGCTGTGTAACTTTAGAGTTCTACACTAAAGCAGTAGAGGAGCTGAAAAACACAAAAACGAAATCCTAAGGCATCATGTGATTGCTGGGTTTGCTCTGGAATAATTTTGAATGCAAGGATGGGAGACAAGTCTTTGTTCCTTGCTCCTGCTGCAAGATTCCAGGTTTTCCTGGGGATTTTTCACGCTGTGCTGGCCCAAGCAGAGTGCTGCCATTCAGTGCAGAAGTTCAGAGAGATGCCCAGATTCTGGAAGAGGAGGAGTTTCCCTGGAGCAAACGAAGCAAAAAAAAGATGCTCTTGCCAGGCTGCTCTTGGCTTTGGCTGTGAGTTTTTGGCACTGAGCTTTCTGGGGCTGGGAGAGGATCTCATGCAGCCCTGAGTGTTCTCCAGACCCAGCTCATGGCACAGGCTCAGGCACGTGATGCCCTCTCGTTGGGAAATTTAGGTTTTTCAACCTGCACACCAAACCTAGGAGGAAAAATGGTTTCAACTTATACCATTTTTAGAAAAAAAAAAACAACCACACATTAAAGGAAATGATGATAATGAAATATTTTAAAAATACTTATTCTGGACTAGCTCATATTACCCCTGCCCCAATGAGTTAGCAATATTTTAACTCTAGTAATATTATTAAACAATATCTTATCTCAAAATCTGATTCCTAATTGTGTTTAAATAGGTATAAATCTTATCTTTAGATCCAATATGACATCTATACAAGACATTTGGATTGACTTTTGGAGAGAGGAGCTCTGGAATTAAGTCAGTGTTTCTGCTTGAATGCTGCTTCCAACTTCTGCTTATTTGGGAATGTATTTGAATATTTGGGATGTATTTTGCCCACAGATTTGAGACAATATAATGTAACTACTAAAATATGCTTTACATGCACCATCATTTACATCACTGGTAATAATACAGAAATATTTAAGAAGAAATAGTTTCTGGGCATTAAGAAGAAAAATTCAAAGCCACTGAAACAATGAGAGATATTTCTATTTAGTGGTTCTTTTCTGTCAGTAGAACACGGTGGACACCATTTTAATGACCTTTCTTTGTAAATAACCTAATTACCTCAGTGAACTGACTTCGTGAACAGAACTATTTTTGTCTAGGGGAGTGGAAGGGAAATCAGAACAGGAAAGAGAACATTAAGCTCATTTTGGGTACACACATTTATCTGTAATTTTATTGCTCCATCCCCAATTTTTTTCTTTCATTTTGTGCAGCACTGGGTCTCTCACTCTCCTGCAATTGCCGTTTGCACTGGTCCTTTCCTTTCCTGTCTTTCAATGGCAAAATAAATGTGGTTGTTTTCATATCTCCACTAAAGGTTTTAGGTCATAAATTTGCAAAATATCATTACAATTTGGTAGAGGAAGAAAGGTAATTTTCACTGTTTCTTTCTAAGTAGATTTTAACCTCAAAAAATGCCACAATTTGGATTTTTCATAAAGTCTGCTGGAGACATTGTGGCATTTATACAAATTATGTTGTTACCAGTGGCTTGAATCTTCAATAATCCCACAGTGTTTTTATTTCAAGTGCCCTTTGGATGTGACAGATTACAGGCCCTGTCAATAAAAGGGACATTTTGTGGTGGTGTCCAGCGCTCTGACAATGGGATTCTTTTCTGTATGAACACACTGGGTAATTTTTCAGTCAGGATCTGTAATAACAGTGAAAAAGAAACTGCGTAATTCAGTTTATTGCAGGAACATCCTGGAGCCTGTGCCCACCCTTTTCAATCTCTGTAAATGAAATTAGCTGAGGAGTTACTTCATTTTGGGATATTTGAGAACTCTCCCCATGCTTAGGAAGCCATTGGAGAATGGAAGGGTTTAATGGAATTAAAATTAGACCTCCTTACTCTTAAAATTTTCATGTTGACATAAATTCTGCCACTGCTCAGGAACAATAAACCATCTAGGCACAAACAGCCTGTCTGTAAGGCAGAAAAGAATGGAATAAGGCAAAATCCCATCCAACGTTATATTAATATACCTATAAAAATCATATCAAGGGAAAGAAAATATTCTACAGTAAATTTCTTGTATAGATGTCATATTGGATCTAAGGATAAGATTTATATCTATTTAAACACACTTAGGAATCAGATTTTGAGATATTGTTTAATAATATCACTACCGTTAAAATATTGCTATCTCATTAGGGCAGGGGTAATATAACCTAGTCCAGAATAAATAATTTTAAATTATTTCATTATCAGCATTTTCCTTAATGTTTTTTTTTTTTCCTAAAAATGGTATAAATTGAAACTATTTTTCAACTAATTTATTCTGGAGGCTTAACCACTTTTTTCCCCATTTCTAGCATTGAAATACTCCTCAACAGGTCAAGTTTTATTCTACTGGGCTTAAAGATAACTGGGAATGGCTTCTGGAATCAGCCAGGCTTGGCTTCACTCCTGGGCTGAAAGATTGACACATCCTCCACGTGCCACAGGGATGTGGGACAGAGCTCTGTTTCCTCCCAGTGTCTGTGACAATAAACTTACTTCTTTCATGATGAAAATCCCCTTTAAAATAAAAGACAACTGAGGCAAACAAAAATAACTCTGTCATGAAAGCAGCAGCAGAAGATGTGCAGCAGCTGTTTGCTACTGAGTCAAACCAGCCTGAAAAAACCCCAATTTTTATGCCCACATGTAGCTCTTTTTAATTATCCTATTACTTTAATCACACCTGCTGGCTGACATCCCACTCTGTGCATCCAAGCCTTGCCAGAGAGTAAAGTTGACTGGAGGGAATAAAATCTGATTTTTGAGTGGTTTTACCTATTGTTCCTGTGATACTGAGCCTCTGTTGAGCTGGTGCTGAGGAGAAAAAAAAAGGAAAATATTTCTTTACTCTTCTTGATGGGAGCTTGGTGGACTTAAAAGTGACAGGTCCAAAATCTAGAGACCCTTAAACCTATTTCTTACTGAAGCAACAAGAGAGAGACGGGACAATTAAACAGCTTGGTTGGTTTGGGTTGCCTGGTTGTTGTTATTGGGGTTTTGGGGTTTTTTTTTTTCTCTTTTTTTTCGCTCTAATCCAGCAAATTCTCTCTTAAACCTATTCCATTTTCTCTAAATCCCCAACAGATCATTCAGGCTTTAGGGACTTGACTCAGGGCAAGCTACTTCCACTCTGTCTTCATCATCTGCTGAGTGGGAATAAGGAAAATTTTCAGGGATTTTTGCTTTCTTGAGAGGAGGTCAAAATAGTGATGTACTTTATTGCGGCCATAATTTACTTTAAAAGTCATGAACAATCTGCTAAAATTAACGATTTTTATGTATCAAAATCTGAACAGCAGTGACAGAGCTTAGGACAACAGAGACAGAAACTCCTTTATTGCCACAGCTCTTCAGAAAACACATTTTACAAAAGTTTTTATCAGGTTGGTGTTTTCACTCATGGAAAACTGAGTTTATTTTAATTGGTTATTTCTGTCTGGGGAGAATTAATATATTCTTCTGTCTAAGTTTCTGGTGCTTTCAAAGCTCTGACTGGAGTGAGCCAGAGAAGGAACCAGGAAAACCCCAAATATTTGTGCAGTGCAAATGCACCAGTCTGGAAGGTCCTCACCAAAAAAAAACAGAGATGATTTTTGCCTCTGGAAAATAATTCTTGGATAACACTCAGATTTGAAGAGAGAGCTAGGATGCTCAGTTGGAACCAGTGCTCATTTTAATGTTCTGGTATTACATTCTGTATTTCTGCTCCAAATATCAATGGTATTTCACCAAATGTGAGTAAAAGAAGGGACAATCTTCATATGAAGCCAGAGAACCTAATTAAGGCAGATCATTAGGGAAGGGGTGGGGAAAGAAGAGTAAATAATTGAGGTGTTTTATTCAGTGTGCCACTGTAGTCATTTGGATTAAATTTATGGATGTCAAAAAGGTATTTAATTTTTTTTCTTAGCAGTGAACCATCTATTTTGACTGACTTTTCACTGTAGGGTCTCACTAAGATTGGGGTGGTCAGGAGAAAACTCTTTCATTGCAAACTACAAATGATTTCACCCTTTAAACAAGGGAGTGAGAGAGAACAGAGTGGACTGAAACTGTAAAGGAAATGAAGGGATGGATTCCTGTAAATGACATGAATATATGGATAGATTTTAGTTTTCCTATAAAGTTGCAAAGCAGTTGATGGCACCTCAGTTAATGTGCACAGGTCTTACTTGCACTTTGTTAAACAGCCTCGATCATTTCAAACTTGCCTGGATGTTTAAAAAGGAACAGCTTCACAATATACAGAATTTATACTGGAATATGTAGAAGGCTAAATGCTACAAACAGCTTGAAATGCTGCTGGATTCTTGCTGGTGCAATAACAACTCCAATCTATAACTGGAATATTTCTATACAGGGATACCCCTGTGGGATACTTGGGAATGTGTTTATTGGAAATATTCTGGAAACAACACTGGAAATGTTTCCAGTAAGCAGTGCAAAATCACTTCATCCTTTTCCCCTGTTCCTGTGAAATCATCCTGATACCCCACTGAATCTGGAATTTTAAGGGTTAGATTTTGGCTCTGTTTTAAGGTCTTGGCACAGAATGTAAAGAAAACCAAAACACAAATGAGAGCATTGTGTTCATTCCTTCCATGGTGCTGACATTGGTGTTTTCCATGATTTCATTGATTCAGAAGAGCCTCCTTTTCTCCACACACTCCGGTTTTAGTGTTTATTTCCTGCCAGGGATCCTTTTTTCTCTGCCCTCACCCAACAGCAGAAAGAAGCCACTGGTTCGCTGCAGTAAGTGGGACAACACAAAAGAAGCAAAAGCTCCTCATTTTTCTTGGCTGTGCCACCTGCAGGATTGGGAAGTCTGGATTTCTGAGCCAGAGCAGTGCTACAGACACACCTGAGCCGAATCTCCAGGGCATCCCAACAGGCTTAGTCCCATCCTGTTTGAATATTTAATAATTCCATGAAATTAGCATCGATTTCCAAACAGAGCGAAGGGAATTAAAAATTGCCTCCAAAAATCGCAGAGCAAATTAGCTGATCCTCTGAATATCCAGGCATAATTAGAAGCCAATAACAGCTGGAAAACAAATGTCGGCCTCAGCTGGAGGTGTCAGGAGGAAGTCATCAGCCAGCACTCCTTTTCCTTCCCCCAAGCCAAACAGCAGATGAGGTTATCCCCAAAATAAACAGGGCCCAGCTGCTGCCCTGAAATTCAGTAAAGAGAGAAGGTGAAAACTGGTGTGGAAGAGGCTCAGACTCAGGAGCTGTTGGGAAGATGGAGAATCAAGAAGCTATCTAATCATAGGTTTTATTTTTCAATAGAGAGTACTTAACTAGAGTTTTGTTTTTAAATTAAATTTCACAGGCAAAAGTTTTGCGCTGCAGAAAAAAAACCCAACCAAAACTCACCTTCAACCTGAATGAAAAAAAAAACCCAAACAACAGAGGCAGAGATGGAGGAAAAAAAGTTTCAGTAAACTGCCTTTCTCTTGTCTGCTTTCTCTCCAGGATTAATTGATCCCGAGAAAAATTTAATTTAAGGGAAATTATGCAGGACTAAATAAATTTTGCTTCCAAAAGCACAAATACTTCTGAAGGTTTTTCCTTTTGCTATGATTTCAAAAAGACTCAAGGGGAAAAAAAAAACCCAAAACTCTTTCTCTGACCTCATAAAAGCAGAAATTCTTCTTCCTTTCAAATTTAACAGCTCATTCAATATCAGCATCCTTTGTACTGCTTAAAAGTTTCCCAAGCCATGAGCATCTGCAGAATTTATAGGAGGAATTACAGCCCTCACTTGATTTTTCCTTGTTTTTCTTACTACCTTCACCTTCATTGGTTCACTTTTCCAGCACTGGAGTTGTCTCCTGCACTCACTGAAATTAACAGCAAAATTTTAATTTCTTCATTTGAAGCTTAATATTTCATTAATGAGACATTCCAGAATATATTTCTTTCTACAAAAAAAACCCCTCTGTTTTTGAACTTCACCTGGAAAATCTGACAAATACTTACAAGTTTCTTTTAATTTACTTAGTTAAGTGTCTGTATCAATTTTTGGTTTATGTAAACTCTGGATTAAGCTTTTAGAGCTCTATTTCAATGCAATTATTGGTGTTTTGTGATTCAATAACCAAGAAGTGGAACCTGTTCAAGTACCCCTTGTCCTCTCAGGAATGATAAACAGAAACTGGACTATTCCTACCATTTTTTCTCTCTCTATTCTTACAAAGCTCAAATTCCGCATGAAATGTTTCAAATACAGGCAGATAATGGGAGGCTGAGTTTACATCTAATTTCTCATAAAACACTGATTGATTCTGGTTGATCTCCATTTAACTTGTCAGGAACTTTTGCAGCTGGGTAATTGCAAAAGTTTTTGCACAATCTTGTATCTGGAAAAAAAAGAAAAATCTCATTTATTTATTGAGTGCTTAGTTATATTTACAGGACTTTGGTTTTCAAACAAAAATTTCATATGTGCTTCCAGGTTTAGAAATCCATATTTTTTCCCTCTTTTCCTGAATGTGGAGCTCTGTATTTTTTCCCCAGTGATGTATGAGCTTCATGGGGGCACAGTAAGGACAAATCAATGAGCCAGGTGTGCACAGTGAATCATCAGGGGCTTAAAACTGCCTCAAGATATATTAACTCAGGGTGAGTTATGCATGAAAATCTCCATTCTCCTAAATACCCGTCAGCATGCTTTCTGGATAATGGAAAATTACCAGTTCTGTAATTCTTATTTCATATAATAGAACTGGGAGCAAATTTATGAAGTCTTGTTGGGTTTTAATGCAATCCTTTGTGCCAAAATTGGGAAGAAGTTTAGAAAAATATTGACTGAAAAGGCTTGGTCTCCATGTTCCAGAAACCAAAAACACAACTGGCACTTTACTGCAGCACTGAGGGAAGAAGACCAAAAAAAAAAAAGGCATATTCCACAAATCCTGATTCCTGCATGAAGCTCAGGAAAACCTCACAGATACCCATTTATATGTGCAAGTAAATCAGATACAGTCTATTTACTTGGTGTAAGCTTCCTCTTACTTTCAGATGAAAACAATTTTTTGCTCAGCAAGTTTGTAAAATCATGGAATCCTAAAATGGTTTGGGTTGGGAGGGATCTTAAATCCCATCCAGTGCCACCCCTGCCATGGCAGGGACACCTCCCACTGTCCCAGGCTGCTCCCAGCCCCAGTGTCCAACCTGGCCTTGGGCACTGCCAGGGATCCAGGGGCAGCCCCAGCTGCTCTGGGCACCAGGGAATTCTTCACAGAGAACAATTCTTTTCTAATATCCAATCTAAATCTCCAAATCTTCCAATGAACATGGCTTTTTCACTCCTCCCTGAAATATCTTTTGTGCTTGTCTTCCTCTGCTTTAATAATTCTTTTTCTTTAAAATGCTGTGAGGTTTTTCCCTGCAGGATCATCCTTCATTATCCTCAGAGCCCAGAGCATTCCCAGCAGCTCCTCAGGGAGCAGCTCTGCCCTGGGACAGGGAGGTTCCACAATCTCCATTTCACTTCAGGAGTCCAGATCTGACTGCACCTTTATTTTTTTTTCCTGTCCTTGAAGGAAAGGACAGCACCATCTGCTCTGTCTACAAACCTCCTACCTTAGGAACTCTCTGAGTTCTGAAAATTAGGATAAAAAGGGTTCTATTCAGTAGCCACCTAAAGGTTAAATCCAAGCCTATGTAAAGAAGAAGTGCAAGAAAGATCCCTTGTCTTAAATCCATTTAAAGTCTTCCAAATGCGGTTGTAGCAGGACTTAATGCACTGAGCTTATAAAGCTCCAAAATAAAAGCGGATTTCACCACCTGTAGGAACCTGCATTTCTCAGCTATTACATATCAGTGTGAGGGGAATTTTGTGGAAATCTTGAACAGCAGCAACACCTGAGGGAAAGAATGAGCTGAATGAAGGAGGCTGCACCATCAGCTAAGGAAAGGGAAAGGTCCTGGAAGGGAACTCTGAGTCCACCACCGAACCCTGTCCCCAAGTGCCACGTCCACACCTTCTTTGACACTTCCAGGGATGGAGATTCCACCATGATCAGCCTGTTCCAATTCCTGGCCACTCTTTCAGTGAGGGAATTTCTCCTAGGCAGTGTGTCCTGTTAATGGAACATTGATGGAAAGGAGAAGGTGCAACTGTTGGTGTCAGACTGTGGTTCCCACATTTCTCAGGTCTCAAGGATGTGGTGGTTGGTCCTGGCTGTCCTTGGAAGAGCTTCAGCTCTACTGGGAACCTTCCCTGGAGCATAACAGGCGAATGGATAAATTCCTTTGATTGCAGTGCACCTACTTTGCAAATTTAACCAACTTTTCCAACATCACAACTCCTGCCTTGAAGCTTCAAAGGAGGAAAAAGGCTGATTTAAGCTGCATGAAACAACAAAATTCACAGTGTTCATCATGACAGCAGAGAAATGTAGCATTTCTTTAAAACCCAGGAAAGTTACCATCTTTCCCTGGCTGAAGTTGGGTAAAACCCCGGATTTTTATGAAGACACTCATTATAGTTGCATATATTAAATTATAATTTCAGGGGAAGTATGGCTGATGTGAGTGAAACCCAAAAGAAATCCTACGTAGGGTGCAAAAGAACAGCTCAAGTTTTTCTTAAAAGTCAGCTTTTGTGTTTGTAATGTGATAAAAGAACCTGCTGGTGGCAAAAGTTTCTTTTTAAAATATTCAGATTCTAAAATAATGTTTTAAAGGCGAGAAGGAAGACTCAATGTGAAAGTTGTTCCAGATCTTTGGAAACCAAACATCACCCATGAAATTGAGCAGATAATTTATAAATTTAGAGAAGAAGGCTTTTTGCATGAAAATGATATTTTTAGCTGGACTTTGGCATTAGAATGTTATGTTAAATTCTCGAAGTCCTTAAAATATGGAGAGTGCAAGAAAATATTAATCTGTTTACTTTAATTTTTCAAATATATGAGTCACAGTCACATATTTTTGTCTTTTGTGCCCATAATTTTCAGTAGCTTTACGGATTTGTGACTAATACAGGGCATGACTGTCATTCCTTTTTTTCTCCTCAGTGTTAAATATGTGTTTATATTTTTAAAGCCTGTTTTCAAAATTTGTTCTACATTTTCCCTGAGTTCTGCTCTGAGTATCTTTTTTCTGCAGTTGCTCAGTGTTTTGTTTAAAGTCACCTAATAAAGAGCATGGAGTCAAGGTTCTCACACTGTAGGAATATTAGACTTTAAACAAATATCTTTATCACCCTTTTGCAGTCAGTGTTCAACTAAATGGATGAATATTTGACTCAGTGTTAAATTAAAAAAATATTTGTAAAAGTGTTTATAATGTATTCCCTTTCTTTTCCCAAGTGCCATGAAAAACAATTCAGGTTTCAAGAGAGCCAGGAACGAGAGTATGAAGAATATTATGCAAATATGAGCATAACTATGAATCTTCCTCAATATTTGCAGTCCTTCTGCTTGTGATTTTAGCCATTGAGGGAAGAAATACAGCCTGGCTCTAACCTTGGCTGCCTTCATCATTTTAAATCCTCCTAGGATAGAGACAGTGATCCAACAATAAAATCTGCCTCTTCCTCTCCCTTTTCCTATGTGAATTATTAATAATTATTGTCATTTTTTACGATTCAGTTTGTCCTTAAAATAAGGGTGGTTCTCACTGCAGATCTGCTCCATCTCCTGCTCCATCATCTGGGAGCACTGGCCACAGTTGGGTAAAACCCCAGATTTTTATCAAGATACTCATTATTGTTGCGTATATTAAATAATAATTTCAGAGAAAGTATGGCTGATGTAGGTGAAACCCAGAAGAAATCCTACACAGGGTGAGAAAGAAAAACAACACTGGTGCCTGGCACACCCTGAGTGCTGTGGAAACCCAAAATCTCCTTTTCCAAAATCCTAATCCAGAGTTGCCTTGGTCAGGAATATCCTGTGAGCTGCCAAAACAATGTAGATATTTTAATGTGTATAAACCCCACAGGTGTTGGGTTTGTGTTACTCAAGTTTATATTGAGAGATAAATTTGCCTCGTCTATGCTCTGATTTTAGACATAGGTTGTTTGCCAAATTGCTACAAACATAAACAGAAAACTTTGACAAGTTGATAGATCAGCAAATTGGATTAACTCCCCCACCTTTGTCAGGGCATGAGCCTGTGCAATCCTTACAGCTTTTGTGAAAACTCTTCTGAGATTTCTCTTATCAAAGGAGCCTGCTGGCAGCTCCCAATGGCTCTGAAGGGTAGTGAACCAGGAACGTGCATTTAAAACTGGCACTTTCCCTCAATTGCTCCATGGAATAAAATCATGGACTATCCTGAGCTGGTAGGGATCCCCAAGGATCTTCAATTCCAGCTCCTGGCCCTGCACAGGACACCCCAACAATCCCACCCTGTGCCTTAGAGTTGCCCTTTTTCCTTTTAAAATGCAGTTGGTAAGTCCTCACATGTCCTCAGCAGCAGCTCTGGTTTATTTCCCATAAATGAGGCTCATCATTCAGATGGTATCTGTGGTCTAGAGCAATTCCTCATTGCCTTCTTCACCTGGCACGTTGTTTTCTGGCCTACTTGATATTCTGCTAGCTCTTGGCATCACAAAGAATGTCTCATAACCTTATTTCTGTGGCCTTGAAAATCAGACCTTGTCCCCCAGAATATCTGAAGTTCTTAAGCCATTGGAATCTATGAGGGGAAGCAGAGGGGCAGAGACTGATCTGTTGTCCCTGGTGCCAAGGACAGGACCCAGGGAATGGCTGGAGCTGTGCCAGGGCAGGTTTAGGTTGGATTTTAGGGAAAGGTTCATCTGCAGAGGGTGCTGGCACTGCCCAGGCTCCTCATGAAATGGGCATGGCCCCGAGGCTGCCAGAGCTCCAGGAGAGTTTGGAAAACCCTCCCAGAGATGCCCAGGGTGGGATTGTTGGGTTGTCTGGGCAGGGCCAGGAGCTGGGCTGGATGATCCCTGTGGGTCCTTTCCAGCTCAGGTTATTCCAGGTTTCAAACCACCAAATGCTCAGGTGTGCCATCATCTCTGAAATGCATTATGAGCTTGAGATGGACAGGAGTTCTGTGACAAGAGGAAACGGGAAGGAGAAATTAGCACCAATTCCCCTTGAAGGCCCAGCTCACACTGTGGTGGCATCTTGAATCTGTCACTTCAGAGCAGCAGGTGGCAGGGGCTCTGAACAGCCACCAGAAACACTTACAGCACTTTAATCTGAAATTAGCTTTATTTTCTGCACACCCACCTTGGCTGGGA
>VYZP01064990.1:0-16411 GCA_013400635.1 Hypocryptadius cinnamomeus | reverse complement strand
AGATTTGGATCATTTGTCCTTGGTGCCCAGCTGGAGCAGGAATTGTTTTGTCTCCCTGCTCTGTGCAGAGAGCTCACCATCCCCTCATGTGAAGCCCAGCCCCACACACTAAAGCAGCTCAGAATCTGAAAAATAGAGAAGCTCAAACCTGAGGCATCATTCCACCCCAGGCCACGTGGGGAGCAGGAACACCCAGGTCTGTTTGGAGCTGCTGCTGTTGCCAATGGGATTATTCTGCAAATGAGGCACAGCCCTGCATTTCCCAAGCCATAAACACAGGGATGCAGACAAATCCTATTAACNGGTTGGATTTTAGGGAAAGGTTCATCTGCAGAGGGTGCTGGCACTGCCCAGGCTCCTCATGGAATGGGCACAGCCCCGAGGCTGCCAGAGCTCCAGCAGAGTTTGGAAAACCCTCCCAGAGATGCCCAGGGTGGGATTGTTGGGTTGTCTGGGCAGGGCCAGGAGCTGGGCTGGATGATCCCTGTGGGTCCTTTCCAGCTCAGGTTATTCCAGGTTTCAAACCACCAAATGCTCAGGTGTGCCATCATCTCTGAAATGCATTATGAGCTTGAGATGGACAGGAGTTCTGTGACAAGAGGAAACGGGAAGGAGAAATTAGCACCAATTCCCCTTGAAGGCCCAGCTCACACTGTGGTGGCATCTTGAATCTGTCACTTCAGAGCAGCAGGTGGCAGGGGCTCTGAACAGCCACCAGAAACACTTACAGCACTTTAATCTGAAATTAGCTTTATTTTCTGCACACCCACCTTGGCTGGGAACGCTGTGATACCACAGGGGAAGTACCTGGAGGGACGAAGGAGAGGTGTTATGAAAGGCTTGATATAACTTCACATCCAAAGTCATAATTATTTCATTTTATTCATGTGTGGAAATGATTTACCAGCAGGTCTTCAATAAGAAAAGCTCCTGCCTTTAGTGCACACACTCCTGTGTGCTTGCAAACAGAATGCTGCTTGCCTCATGAGCTCACAATGCAAGGAGAACCTGTTACAAATTCAGTCAATGATCCAACAGGAAATTAAACCTTTTAAAAATGGATGAACCAATGGACCAAGTGTAATGGAAGAAAATGCACAAAATGGGAAGAGTGAGTCATTAACTTGATTTAAATATGATTTTTTTCTTTCTTTGGAGGTACGGCACCAAGGTCTGACATGATTTCCTCTTTCAAGAATGCAGCAAGATGGGAAAAGAATTGGAATTAAACACTGTAAAGATACAATTTTTTCTTTTAATTAGAAAAAAACTCAGTGTCATACCAGGCAGGAGAAAAATACTAGAAACTATTTAAACCTGTGAATCTCAGTTTAATATAAAGTCACCCTTTTCTGTGACCCTGAGGAGGAACGGACTTGTTCTTTTTCTATAATATTTAATTATATGCAAGGACAGGAAAGACAGAAGGAAGGTCTTTTACTCTGAATCTGAAGAATTCAGAGTGGGCCAAAAATGCCAATTATTGCACAATTCCCACTCCCAGACCACAGCACTGGGATTTGATTTAAAGAACCTGGCTGTCAGTGTGATTTAAGGATGATGGTGCTCTCACTACAAATAATATCCCACTGTTGAAAGAAAAAAATCATTGCTATTTGCAGATGAGGCCCTTCCCATGAACACATACCCTGTGTGCATCAAGTCATGAAAATTTCAGAGGTAGTGGTTTGGTTTTAGGGGTTTGGGGGTTTTTTGTTAAGTTGCTGTTAAATTTTCCTTTCCTTTTGTGATTTACACCCCATTTTCTCTGCCCATATGAGTATCACCTTTGGGAGGTTTGTTCCTCCTCCAACAAAAGTTTTGCCCAATTTCCTTTTCAGAGAGGTAGGAGTGCAAGGAAGGAGCTAAAACATCATCTGTGTGCTTTTGAGGGGAATGGCCCTGGAAAGCAACTATTTCCTTGCTCAGGATGTACAAGAGGGAGGGGATTGAAAATGGAAAAATAAAATAATTAACTGAGCCACAATGGTCAGTGGAAATTCCACCAGTGGGAGAAAAGCTCCTTTTGGGGTTGTTCTCTATGTATGATTTGTGGTGTTCTCTTTGGCACTTATTTAGGTGATAAATTGTGGAAGACACCTTTGTTTTAATGGAGCCCTTCACGTTATGTCACACATTCCCAGGCTAATAAGAGGATGGTTGGGATAATTAGAAAAACATCCTTTAAGGGGAGTTTTTTAGCCACCCCTTTGCCTCTAAAGCTGATGAATTCACTGATAAAGAGCAGAGTGACTAGGGGCACCAGAGTAAATCAAGGAATGGGAGTCCCTGGTAGTTCCTTGGAAATTTAGTCCCAAGGTCATGTCCTGCTCAGAGCTGTTCCTGATNATTAACAAATAACAGGATTTGTACTTGCACTGTACCTACTCACCACCTTCAAAATTTACCCCGTGCTGGCTGAGCCGTTGTTCTGCATGAAATCAAGTAAATTAAAACCCATTTAAAAACCCAGCTAAAAACCCCCATTGGATTGCACTGAAGTGTGAATAATGATTCAACATCATCAGCTGTGGTTGCCATAAGAAACAAGATTTCATAATCTATAAAGTGTAGAAGAGACAGAAATGCCACAAGCAACATTAATCTACTAAAATGATAACCCAAATGGGATCTTATTTTCAGTGCTGGGATAGTTTTTGGTTTGGTTTCTTTTTTTTTCCTCAGCTCCTATGGTTTCTCAACAAATCAACAAAAGCAGCTGTAAACCTAAACAGTTTTCAGAAGCCTGAAGGCTCAATCTGATTGACTGTATTATCCACCCTCTGTTAATAGTCATAAATGATTTGTTTCTGTTGGAGAAAACTAAGAACTACAAATAAAGGACTTTTATCTGAGTCATAAGTCACTTCATATCACAGTCTGCTGTTCCACAGTCAAAAATACCATGCAGAAGATGAAATTTGCTCTGAATATTTGCAGTGTTTAATATTTTAGAAGTCCTAGTGTATCACTTTGGGAGAGCTGTGTATAAATTAGCATGAACACAGAAAATGTTTATTTTATTAATAAAAAGTAGAGCAAGCAAGTAGAGTAGCTCTGCTTCTAAGGACTGACTCGCTGAATTTTAAGCAGAAATCTCTGTTTTCCACACTTTATTTCTTATTTGTGTGAAGAGGATAGATCAGCACAGCCCAAGCAGGTCAGTGGGTGATCCAGGCATGAAGACAAAGCGCTGTGTGACACATTGTCAGGAGGAAAACCAGGCTGATGAACACTGGGAGATGTAAACTTTGAAATGCAATAAAAGTTGTCAGGAGGGAAGCAAAACTCAGGGTGTTTTGTGCAGGCTTTGACAGCCGTGGCTTTCAGGAAAACCTCGTGTTTGGGTCTGCTGGGAGCAGAGCAGAGTAACCAGCACAGGGCTGTGATGAACTGCCCAGCAGATCCCCTTGGAAGGGCTTGGATGGGCAGGAAGATGGTTCTGGAGTAAAGGAAAACCCACTGAGCTCTCTTTTCTACATTTAATAAACACCTCTGGAGAGGAAGTGGGCTTTGGGAGGGATATTTTTATGTTTGAATACAAATGGGTTTCGTGAGGCTTTCCATCCTTCCAATGGCATTGGACATTTGATGTTGGCTTCCAGCAATTCTTGGGTTAAAACACAGCTGTCCAAATTTTCGTTTCACCTAAATAATGAAAAAAATGTGTTGGTTTGGATAAGATTACTCTTTTCTGCATGCACTAATAAACTTAGGACACTGAATGTCTCAAACCCTCATTATCGGGGCTTCAGGTAAATAAAGACAGATACACTTCATCAAATGCAGGAACAAACTGAGACTGAAGTTAGGAACAGAACTTAATTTCATTTCCTTTCTTTAATTTCCATTGCTTTCCTGCTTGATTTCTTTTTCCTTGCACAATGGCATGTTCACACACACAGTCCCAGCATGGAGTGTGGCTTTGCACTGCACACCTGTGCAAAAAGTGGATTTACAGTCAAGCATGGCATTTCAGGTGAGCCCATTCTGCTGTGCACTCAGATTTTATTGTTGCCTGACTGTTATTTAAGCCTGCAAAGCAGTTGGTTAATATTATATGGATTCATGGAAGGTGTTCCTCAGTATTATTTCTGTCAGATCCTGGGTGAAACCTCTCCTTGTGGAATGCATTCAGGACTTAAATAATTCCTGTTTGTGTCAGCTACTCAAATGTTAATACCAGGCTCTGTTCTGCTAACACCTGCACATCAGCTTTTGATGAGTAGGAGCCTACCAAAATCATAACACTGTCCTGAATTTCCAGAGCTGGACCAATATATTCAAATGTTTTATTTGGGTACGTTACATCTTCCTGCTTCAGTTTTCCTTTTTGACTTCTTTACCATCCCCTCTTAATTCTTCAGCTCCCATCCTCTTTGTGTTCAATTAGACTAAAAAATATTTAGGGATGAGATGTACCCTCATCTGACTGTAAATTCCATAGAGTGGGCTTGGTAGAGCAAGATAAATAACATAAATTATGGTAAGAATACATTTAGGGGCTTGATTTTTAATGGTGTTCTTTTACAGACACCTGTCCTGGTTAGTTTGCAAGATAAATAACATAATCAGATCTATCACAGAACTAATTTTTATATGAAATGTGAACCTGGGAAGTTTGAGCAGGCTGACAATATTGAAAAACTCTTGGATTTTCATTTGTTAAAAGTTCTGTTGATTATTTTATGTTCTTGAGTGTCCAGTTGTAATAATGTGAATCCTCCTACAGTTCTTCTGTGGGAAAACTCGACAGCAAATCATGCTCCTACTCAGGAACTTGGAGAATCTGATTTATGTATGTTCATTAGATGTTTGTCAAAAAATACGAACTTTATTCATGAAGCTTAGTTTTCACCCATGATTACTTTAGATGAACAGGCTTTCATTATGTTGTAAGAAATAAATCCTTTTAAAGACTTAAAACCAGTGCTCCTCAGATCCAAAATTATTAATTCTCCTACTTAAGGAAGTAGAGCTTTCTTAAACCTGGTGTGAATGCCACAGATAAATGATTAACATTGCCTTTTGCATAATTGCACGGCCAGGTGAAATGCTTACATATATATTTCATTGATATAAAAGGTGTATGAATCCATACATTGCATTTTAAAGGTAAAAACAAATGAGAGCTGCAGCAGGCTAGCACAGAATAAATTCTGCTTTGCATTTTGGAAGGGCTGTAAATCACTGGAGCTCTGCAGTCAGAGTTTATGATTTCCATCAAAGAGCACGAGGGACATATTTCACTGTAGTCTATCCATTATTCTGCACATACTTGAAAAGAGAAACTCAAACAAAGCTCTCATTAGGAAACATTGACAGAGGACCAGCAGAGAATTCATTTACTGGTACATGGTGATACAGCAAAGGAGGCTGCCAGAGCCATATATCAGAGTGCCATGGGGATGGAGGGCTGGGGAGGAGATGTGCATCTAGACAGGGATTTTTGTACAGCTCTTCCAAGGTTTCTGTTTGTTCTGATTTCTGGCAGCTTGAAAGCAAATGAAAATTTATAGCAGAGGTGTCAGGGAGCTGGGAGGGCTGCAGGAGCAGGCAGTGTGGGAGGACAGCAGCCCTGTGGCTCATAAAGGACATTCCTGGGACAACCAAAAGCCAAAACTCAAAGTGGTGGGGAAGCTCAGCAAGGATTCGAGTCAAGAACAGGCCCAGTGATGAGAAGCAGGGTCAGCCACACCCCCTGGTCACCAGGCAGGGACAAAGGGAAGAATTCTGTGAGGGTCCAGGGGGACAGCAGAGTCCAGGGCTGGGGACAGGATCAACAACAGCACCAGACACAGATGGGTGCCCAGGTGTGGCTCAGGGCAAGGCTGAGCACTCACACCTGAAATGGGGCTGGGGAGGAGCCAGGGGAGGCTGCCCAGGGCACTTAAACCCTTTTAGTGGCCTAGGGCCCCAATAAAGCAGATCTGAATCTCTAGAAGGACTGCTGGGTACCCAAGAGCCACTCTCCTTGAGCAAGAGTGGTGAGTGTTTTCATGGATTCACACCCAAAGGGCTCTGTGTGTTTTACAAATGTTTTCTTGACTTATCTGCACCTGTTGCATGTCTTCTCTATCTCCCAGGGGTTAAGGTTGATGCTGCTCTTGGGGTTAAACTCCTGCTGCAGTAACAGTGTGGAAAGCACTGACAGCATCTAATGGTTTGGCCAGAATAAATAGAGAACAGACAAGAAAAATATTATCTCAGCTGGGCTTCTGAGGGTTTAGGTGCTGGTGTGGTTTTGGGTTTTCTGGGTTTTTTTGTAGGTTTGAGAAAATTCAGAAAATGCAGCATTATTTCTGCATAAGTTCTATGGGAATTGTTTTTTTAAACATATCTTGCTGTATATTTATTCTACTTTTGCAGGTATCAGTCAAAATATATGCAGCCTGAATAATATTTAAACTTTGATTTACACTAAATGAAATTAGTTTTGTTGCTGTTTTGACTCTGGGGTTTTTGTGTGTTGTTAGGATGATGTGATGTGTTCATTTGGCTTCTTTATAGTAATGATCTTTATTTAGGTTCTTGCTGGTACCGTACCTTGATACCTCCACTCATGGAGATATTAATAATTGGAAAACTGAAGTTGTGTAAGGATTTGTGGAAATAAATGTATGACTTTGATACAGCCTTCCCAAAGCAGCATGGACTGAGCCACTCTGCTTGTCTTTATGGAAAATAAATTATTTTTTCCCTGATTTGGAATGATGAGTGAATTGGGGAAGAAGCTGGGATAGAAATGGGTATTAAGAGACCAAATGTGTTAAGTTTGGTTATTCAGCCTTGCTGTAGCCCAGTTTTAATTGCTGCTATGAATCTAGATCTGCTTTAGGAGCAGATCTGAAAGCTTTTCCATCAATGTGCACATATAAACCACTCTGAAGGGTTTTATCTGCATCAGCAGCAACTGTTGCATTTCAGGTCTGCTTTATATAAAATCTGTCTTCTGACCATTTGTTTTTGTCCCAGCCAAGCCGTGGCTCTGTCAGGGGGTGAAATGATTAGTCCTGTGTCAGAGGTTGTGGATCGAGGTCTCTCCAGAGCAGCCCTGTGCTGCCAGTGGCCATTTCCAAAGGGAATTGGGAATATCAGTTGGCTTTAATTGTGTTCACTGCGAGCGTGATGCTTTTTTTTAAGTGGAAGGTCAAGAGAAGCTGAACTCATTTAATATGGACTGAGGTAAAACACTGACTTTGCACAAGGGCACAGAGTGAGAGGACAAAGGAGGGTAGAATTAAATTGGATATTGGGAAGAAATTCTTTACTAATGGGGTAGTGAGGCACTTGATGAGTTTCCCAGAGCAGCTGTGGCTGCCCCTGGATCCCTGGATGTGCCCAAGGCCAGGTTGGATGGGCTTGGAGCAGCCTGGGGCAGGCGGAATGTCCCTGCCATGGCACTGGATGAGCTTTAAGGTGCCTTCCAACCCAGACCATTCTGGGATTCCATGACAAATTCTAGAACCTGGAAAATTTTTCTTTGCCTGGCAAATGCACCAGGAGTTCATGAAGCCAAAGGCACAGGCTTAACTTGTGACTTGGTGAAGGTTTTTCTGATCAAATTTTTCTTGATGTAGGCTCAGAGAATGGTTTTGCTGCTGCATCTGTGGGGATGTTGATGTTGTCACGATTTATGCCATGGAAAGTTCAGCCACTAAGTTAAATTGGTGTGAGATGGAAAGGAGGAAAAGATGAGGACCTGGGTTGGAGTGTTGATCCTGGGAATATTCTTGGTAATTTGTATCATATACAATACACGATTGTGGTCTTGAGGGCTACAGACTTGAAATGTTATTGTCCACCCAATGTGGTATCACTGGTGTAAGTATTTTTCTGATGAAGAGATGCACAATTCCTTCCTTCTCATTCTTCCTTCACAATTCTCTTCTCATTCCTCATCATACGGGGACATAAATATGAAGATCCTAATTCTTTTAAACAAATGCAATAGAATTTACAACTTTACATATTTTGAGAACACTTTCGTGTTCAAATTGCCTATTATTGAAACTTGACTGCATTTGAAACTTGTACTACATGAAGTCCTTGATCTTCAGGTTTAACGTCCTTGTAGGAAGTGAGAAAATCTATTTTGACAAGAAATTCTCTCTCCCAACTCCTGTGGACTGAGGAAATGAGCTCAAAGTGCCACTTAGGACACTCCTGGCTGGTTGCTGCCTCCTGAGTGACAGCAGAGGTGAGGGTGAGGGGCTGGAAGGGGAGAAAGAGTTATGCTCACAGTGATTTATGAATTTCAAATAATTGGTGTTTCCAACCAGTGTTCAGTTCTTCATCAGTGAGAAGCACAGCTTGTTTATCACCTTCTTAAATGGATGGAAGGAAATATGTGCATATTAATGTGGGGGAAAAAAAAATAAAAGTCACTTTACAAATGGCTGAGAGAAAATTTTCCAAGAGATTTTAATGAGGATAGATAATAACATGCAAGAGTTTAACCAAATTTGGTTTTCAATCACATTAGAAGGGACACTTAGTCATAGTCTCCACACACTTGTTCTTCTGAGGGGCAGTTGTGTTAAAAAGAAATCTCCAAATTTGCTGGATGGGGATGAAAGGCAGCTCTGGCTGCTTTCTCAGCTGGTTGGCCTCAGATAATGGCATTTCTGGCCTAGGAAATATTCCCATTTACATGAAATATTAGCAGCTGAATGAGTTTCTCTTTACTACCTCCAAACCAGAGCATCCCAAGCTTTAGTTTAATCTCAGGTCAGGCTGCCAAGTGACCTTTAGATCATGTTAGTATTTGAGCTGTTTTGCACTGTCTGTGAATAAAATCTTTGGTATCTTTATGGGTTTAAGAAGTTATTGACCTGTGGTTCAGGCATATTTGCAGCATTTAAATAATGAGGTTATTTATTGTTAGAAGCCAAGGAAGAGAAGCGTGGCCCAAGTCAGCCAGGCTCCCTCTGTGTTCCAGGTGCCACAGTGAAGCAATGCCCTGATTTTTTGTGTGGTTTTCCCAATTTTTATTGGTTTTCCCAATATTAATAATAATAAGGAAACTGTGTGGCAGGCTGCTAGTGTCTTGTTCACATTCCAGCAGCTATCTTCAATTTTTGCTGCAGATATTGGTCTCTGGGACATAAGAATTACATTGGGTTAAGGTTTGTGTGTACAAAACTTCTTGACTTTTAAACTGACCTCAAATTCCAGCCCTCTTTGTGGACTCTACAGTCAGAGAAGTGGTCAGTGAGAAGGAAACCAATGCTTAATGTGGTTTTAATTGCACAGTGGGATGCTGAAAGTTGGGGAACTTAAAGAAGTTGCTCTCCAGCAGGAGGAGAGGAGGGAGCAGGCTGGAAACACCAGGCTTCTCTGTAATGGATATTAAAGTAGTTGGGGCCTGAAGCTCTCAGCTCCAGTATTTAATAGATGAGCAGTAGCTGCTGCTGTCATGCTCTATAGTGGAACAGCACTATTACTATTTTATTACCTTTGATTAGCTGAAATTGGATCTTATAGCCAGCAACCCCCCATAAATGCATTTAGCAGCAGCTGTATTTCTGCCCAGCCCTGGCACCACGAGGAGCTGCTGCATTAGAGAGCCCCCATCCATCACACTTTAGATTTGAAGCAATATCCTCTCCCTAAATTAACGTCATCACCTCCTAACAGCTGTGGCCACCAGCTCAGGGATGCTTGATGAGCTTATCAGTGTTTCCAATATAAATTCTGCCTTTAATAGATTTATTTGTAAGTTAGGCCTACTTAGCTATAAAAATCTGCTCTGGGTTGGAATTTGGCATGGAGGGCTCTCCCTGGATGATTTTCTTCACAGTCCTTCTGTGCTTGATTGAAAACTTTTTGCCAAATCCAGTCAAGCATAATAAACTTCTGGAAATAGTAATTAAGGGCCTTGATGGCTGTGTGGCTGTGGTTTTGGCCAAATGGTTTCTTCTGGGGGGAGCAGGCAGAATCTGTTTATTGCTGCTCTGATCTTCTGTCTCCAAAGGGTGCTTGAATATTATCCTGCCCTAAATGGTTCATTGAGAAATGTAGGCCTCCCTTCTCCCTCTAAAATATCAGCTCTGTTCCCTGCTCTAAGAATGACAGAAGTTGGAACAAGAAAATTTTGTGTGGATGTAACAAAAATGTAGGCCTATGTGTTTATTTTTAGTTTAATGTATGAAATCTTTGAGTTTAAAAACATTTCAGAAAGAAATAATTCCTTTATTTTGGATGTAGTGAGTCATTTCAGCTTCTATTCTTGAGTGATGCTGGACTTAGAAAACTCGACCTGTAAATATGCAGTTTGATTTAGCTGGAAGATAATTTTTGCTAAAATGCAGTTTCTCTGGAAAAATAAAATCTGGTTTTAGTCTTTAGTTGATACTCTATCACCTGTTAAAAGAAAATTGTCCAACAATGTCCTAAAATGAGAGTTGGTAACAACCGCGCACTCAACATGTATTTATGCAGCAGAAATTTAAATATGAGCATGTGATGGCCAGATGTTTCCATTCTTATAGCAAGATAAGACATCTTAGAAATCTTTGTGTTTGAAAAGCAGGTGATTCATCAGTTTGTGGGGTTTTTTTTGTGAGTTTTCATCTTGGTGAAATAAATTTTCAGACAGAATTCATGTAACTGCACAGAGAAGGTCCAGTGGATGCCAACCCAAGTATGGTCCATGCTTTTTCTTCCTCTCTTCCTGATTTGTTTCCACTCTGCAGGTTATTGTGTGTCAGGAGTGATCCAGCTTTCCATGGAAATGGGAAAAACTGCCAAGGCAGCTCAGCTTAGCCTCTCATTCCCATTTATCTACCTATTGTAATCTGTAATTAGCTGCAATTTCCTCAAATGCTCCTGGCACAAACATTTTCAGGTCTGCTTTAAACTCAGGTGTACTCTAAACTCCATCTCGTTAAAACATCATGAGAAGCAGCACCTTGACACCCTTCCCCTGTCACTGTGTGATGGCAGCTGCTATTTATCCAAAGTTCTCCTGCAGGCACAGCTGGGTGTGAGTGGCCTGGAGGGATGAGAAATATCTGAGTTTGACCTCTGAGATCAGCCTGATAAGGGTTTGGAGCAGTGCAAATCCAGCCTCCCTTCTGCTCCTTGCAGCTGCCTTTAATGTCTTCAAAACATGTCAGCAGTGGAAGGAGGCATAATTCAAATAGTCCTGGAATACGAGGGGAAAATGAAAAATGGGGAGCTCTGCACAGAGCAGTAACACCATGTGCTATCAGCTCTCTTGAAGCCTTGTAAACCTGTCAGAAACATTCTTGCTAATAGTCCATAATACCTTGTTGTAGAAGCAGTAATCAGTGATTTCTGAACCAAACAGGCAATTCAGAAATGAGTCATTGCTCACATTGATTTTTATTTTTTTTTATGTGGTCGGCTGCAGTGTCAGGCAGTAACAGCAGCAGTTCCCATCCCATTGTCACAGGCACAACTCGGGTCTCACACAACGAGGCAAGACTTTGACCTATTGCTATGCAAATTCCCTTCACACGTGTGTTGATAGTGCAGCAAAACATGTTTTGACTCACATCTGAAAGCAAGGCTACCATCAGAAAGCTGAAACGGAGCCATTTAGGACTGAAACTAATAATTTGTTAGGAATTGCTCACCAAAACCTGTCCTTAACAATTTCCATTAAGAACAGATTTTGGGTCTGAGGAAACCTGTGTTTTCTGTAAATGTGACAGCTTTCAGTACAGATGGGCAGGGACATTATGGGATGTGTGTGCAGCTGGAGATAAGGAATGTTTGCAGGTGTTGGGGATGTCTTCTATGACTTTGGAGTGGCACTGGCTGGAAAAGCCCACCAGGATCACAGAGTCCAAGCTGTCCCCAGCCCAGAGCACTGAGTGGCACCTCCAGGGATGGGCACTCCAGACCTCCCTGGGCAGTTCCAGAGCACCCTTTCCATGGGGAAATTCCTGCTGATGTCCAACTGAGCCTCCCCAGCTCAGCCTGAGGCCATTCCCTCTGCTCCTGTCCCCGTTCCCTGGGAGCAGAGCCCGACCCCCCCGGCTGTCCCCTCCTGTCAGGAGCTGTGCAGAGCCACAAGGTCCCTCCTGAGCTCCTTTTCTCCAGGCTGAGCCCCTTCCCAGCTCTGTTCCCTGCTCTGGACCTGCTCCAGCCCCTCAATGTCATTTCCCATCTCTGGAAAGCTCCAACCACCTCTAATCCATCATTTTTTGGGGTTTCCTTCTTTCCCTGTCAAAGAGGAAATTTGAAATTTTACAGCCCCCAACTCTGAGTGCTGACAGAGTTGTGATTGTGAGTTCTATTCCAGGGCTAACATTTCATGAATTTTGTGCCTGAAAGGGAGGAATCCCAATCAGGAATGAGCCCTTTGGGTCCTGAGCCTGGCAGGGGCTGAGGCCATGGGTTATTCTGTGCCACGTTCACTCTCTCAGTGCTGTAGGGACGAGAGCAAGGTTAGGAATTCTACTACAGTTTGATTTTCTAACACCATTTCCCTCTCTGGCAGAAGAGGTTAAACTCAGGACCCAGAAATGTTTTCTTTTGAAGACTTGACAATGGTTTCATAAGCATTTCATGGTCTCCACCACCATTTCTACTGAGAAAATCCAGTTGGGGTCAATATTTGCAGAGCTGAGAGTGGCCCAGACATCAGAGACGGGCTGTGAAATGTTTGCAGTCCAAAACCAAACAGGAAACTCCCAGGCCTGACACTTTAATGATAAAGGAAAACATTCCTCCAGATGCTTGCCAGGAGAAAAGTGCAACAGAAAAAATAAATGTTCTTAATTTTTTTCTTTGCCCTGAATAGAAGTGGTTATGGAAATAGATAATAATTGCAAAATATAATCATTGGGTTTAAAAGCAACTGTCATGTGCACCTGTACTGAAAAAGGTATCATGCGGCTGCTTAATAAGAAAAAAATATTGTTAATTTCCTTTGTTTAGGATTAGTTTCTGGGGGAATAAATAACATCTGAAATTTTATTTTGAATTATAGTACGCCCTCTGTCCTGTCTTTTGTGACTATAAAAATGCACCTTCTCAGTATAACAAATGAGTTATTTCTTTATTTCCACTCTGACACTGAACTGAAAACTACAAAAAAGTGATAGCAGATGAAATAATATTCTTATTCAGGAGCCAGTGGATATTTATTTGGTATCCTGGAGATGATTAACACTTGGAGAGGCAGATCAAAAAAAATTACATGCAACTAAAAACAAATAAATAAAATGGAAAGAGTAGATATTAATTCAGAAAATTTCTCCCCTTGAGATACTCCATGAAATTCCCATATCTTAACTCTAGTTTCTTTAATACAAATTTTCAGAAGGCTTGATCTTTCTGTGTACAGAGGAATTGTCTTTTATTAATGCAGCCTATTAAGCTGTGTGTATTGAGTTGTTCATACTGGTGATAGTTCCTAACCATTTTCAAAACCATTTCTGGAATAGCTTTTCCATGAAATCCATGACCTGTACATAATACATGATGGTGTGCTGGGGGCTGGAGATTTTAATTGGATTTTTGTGGAAACCCAGAGCACCAGAAATATTTCTGTGTCTGCTCTGGGGTGCCCTGACCCCCAGGGGAGCACTGACTGTGACCCTCATTCATGGAGAAAGTTTCCCAGACTTCAAGATAGACTGGAATCCACAAAAGTGTGAAATAGATTCTAGAGAGCAGTGTAGATGGACCACTTGGTGAGAAATTTAGGTTTTGGGATTTTTAGTGTGTTGTGGATGGAAGCAAGATGGAGGGCACAGGGTGTTGTCCTGGGTTTCTTCTTCATGCTGCTTCTTCCTTCTTCTCCATGGGTTTGGGTGGCATTTTGTAATTGGGCAGAACAGTCTGCATTGGGGCTCTTTGGGATCAGTTATTGGGTTAAAAGNAGAGATTGTTGGCCATTTTGTGCCTTGCTGCCAAACTCACAGCAAACTCACTGTTTTACTGATAAGAAATAATAAACACCTGAGTCCCAACATGAACTACCATCTCAAGTGCCTTCAATCCAGGCCCAGGGAAACCAATAGGTTTTGGTTTGGATCAGCTGTGTTACTGACTCTTCAAGGCACCATTTGCTAACAGAACTCTGTTCCTGTGTTCTTCTGATTCCTCTCGCTGCTGCAGCCACTGGAAGAAAATAATATTGGGCAACAAGGTTGGTGAGGGGCTGGGAACACAAACCCTGTGAGGAACAGCTGAGGGAGCTGGGGGTGCTCAGCCTGGAGAAAAGGAGACTCGGGGGTGCCCTCATCACTCTGCACAGCTCCTGAAAGGTGCCTGTGCTCAGCTGGGGCTGGGCTCTTTCTCCAGCAGCACTGACACAACCAGAGCACACAGCCTCAAGCTGTGCCAAGGGAAGTATAGGTTGAATATTAGGAAATTTTTTTTACAGAAAGGGCGACAAAGTTTTGGAATGGCTGCCTGGGGAGGTGGTGCAGTCACCATCCCTGGGTGTGTTTAACAAAGCCTGGATGTGGCACTGGGTGCCAGGGTTTAGTTGAGGTGTCAGGGCTGGGTTGGACTCGATCATCTTGAAGGTCTCTTCCAACCTGGTGACTCTGTGATTCTGTGAAGGTTTGCTATTGTTGTAAAAGAATTAGGAATTAACTCCTCCCCAGTGTCCCCAGCACAGTTATCAGCTGTTTCATGTCCCCTGTTTCCCCCTCCCCGTGGCTGGGCTGCAGGGTGAGAAAAGCAGGAATTTGGTGCTCAGAGAGTGCTGAGACCCTGCTGGGACTCCCACAGGAATAAAGAACATTAAAGGCTGCAGGGACCAACCCCCAAGGATCAATCCAGCAGCACCAAGGAGGAAAATGTAAATCTATGGAAACCTCTGTGTTTATCCCAGCTGCAGATAAGGCCTGGAATGATAAGCAGCAGATAGGATCGGACCACAATGTGAACTTGCAACAAATTTATCTGAAATACATGGTTTATATACAAAGGGATGCTCCCTTAAATCAGTAGGGAATGTCCTAATCACAGCTTCAGAATTCAAAGTGTAGTATTTTTATCTGATTCTTCTATTTCTTTTTTCTTTCCGAAATACAATTTCCTGATCTAAGGAGGGGGCGTCTCTTCACTCTTTGATTATTTTTTTTTTACTATTTATTTTTTAATTAGCTTTTCTATTTAATTAGTTTTGCTAAATCACTCTCAGTAGTTTCAGAACATTTGTGGAACAATCTGAACTCCCTCTGGTGGTCAGACAATACTTTTGGAGTTTTACATCTTAAACCATCAGTTCAGAATTTTTTTCAGGGAAATGTGGTGGTGTCAATGGTAACATACTTAGCTGCAAATTTTATGGTATCTCTCATCTAATTCTGTGAGGAATTTGGCATTTATAAATTTAATTTGTCATAGATAAAATTAGCTGGATCACTGTGAATAGAAATTAATTGGGTTCAAAAATTTTTATTACAATTTGTAACCCCACCCTTTCAATTGAAAATTTCTTATACTTTAATTAGAATCCAAGGATAATTGCTTCCTGCTCTGGTACCTTGTACTGCAGCTTGTACACAAGGCAAGCACAATCCTTACTTGTTTTACGCCATATTTCTGAAACAGGGTGAGGAACAAACAACAATTTAGGTAAAATGTTTCATATGAGCTGTTTAAAAAATCCTGACAGCAAATGTCTGCTCGGTGTTGTGGATGTGAGTGATCTGAGGGCAGTCCTCTTGGGAAGATCAGGTACTGACCTGGCAAAGGAAATGAGTTGGTTTTGCCTGGAATTTAGGAGGAGACAACGATCTTGATGCCTTGGAGTGGCTACCTGAAACAAAGGCTGGACAAGATTAAGAGAATAAAATGGGTATTTATTGCAGGCCTTTGATAGGGACACCTTGGGCAGTCCAAAGCCTCTGAGGCTGCAGCCAAGATGGACAATGGTCATGATTTTTTCAGACAATTATAAATTTGGTCCATTTGCATATCAGGGGCTAATCCTCCAATTACAGCTTCAGGTAATGAAGTCATTTACCCCTGGTTTGCTCCTCCCCAATTCACTTTTGTTTGTACTTTTAGGGCCTGATACAATCAGCTGTTCTGGGGTCCCAGACCTAGAGGGGAATTATTTTATCTGACCAAAACTGGAGAACAGAGCTGACAGGCTGTGGAGTTCAGAGCTCTACACTAAAGCAGTAGAGGAGCTGAAAAACACAAAAACGAAATCCTAAGGCATCATGTGATTGCTGGGTTTGCTCTGGAATAATTTTGAATGCAAGGATGGGAGACAAGTCTTTGTTCCTTGCTCCTGCTGCAAGATTCCAGGTTTTCCTGGGGATTTTTCACGCTGTGCTGGCCCAAGCAGAGTGCTGCCATTCAGTGCAGAAGTTCAGAGAGATGCCCAGATTCTGGAAGAGGAGGAGTTTCCTTGGAGCAAACAATGAAGCAAAAGAGAGATGCTCTTGCCAGGCTGCTCTTGGCTTTG
>VYZP01064987.1:2091-32855 GCA_013400635.1 Hypocryptadius cinnamomeus | reverse complement strand
AGGGCGGCAGCGGGCCCGCCGCGGCCCGGGGAGGCGAGAGCGGCCGGGCGGCACCGCCCGTCACACCGCCCGCCGGGGCGGTGCTTGCGGCCGCGGGGCTGGCCGCCCACAGGAGCCGGCGCCCACCCGGCAGAGGCTGGGACACCGCTCCCACAGGCTGCGGTCATTCCGCTTCTCTCCGCAGCCCGGCATTAACCGGAGCCGGGAGGGAGGCACGGGAGAGGCCAGGGGCGGCCGGGCTGCCAGGGACAGCCGTACCTCCACAGAGGCGGAAACACCCCCACTGCACTGAGGAAAAACACTCGTTCTGGGGCAACACACACATCATCTTCCCAAAATAGCGTGAAGCCCTGCCAAATAATAGAATAATATTTGAAGAAGCTGATGGAGTTCCTTGACAGTAGTTAGGGGGCTTTCTAGCCCAGGACCACCCTTGCTCAGCCTTGCAGGATTGGGTGTTGGTTCAGGCAACTCAGCCCTTTGTAAAGAACGAACCTTGAACAAAAATTAAATGCAGCCAAGAGTGCCCTGGCCCCTGGGCTGCGGCTGGGTGAGGAAATAACATGCATGCCCAGGAGGGTGGCAGAAGTGTTTGCCAGGTAAGAGGTTTGCTCAGCTGCTCCTGGAGAGAGGTGGGAGCCCTTCTGCCTCTAGTGTGTGCTGATCCCGGCAAAATGTACATAGTAAATGTCAACTACCACTGAAAACAGCTGGAGGTGGAAGCATCTGAAACATTCTTTTTATGGGATTGAGAAGGGAGTCGTTTTAAATTTTTTTGGAGGGAAAGGGGGTGGAACCAATGGCTGTAACATGCTCTTACATGACAGCAAGAGCCATCTTTCAATCCTGCATCATTAAGAATAGTTTCCAAAAAATTACACTCTATAGCACAATATGGGCTCTTAGACACTTTCTTAGTCATATTATCAAAGCATAATCTAGAGCCCATAACAAAAGCCCAGGTTAAGTACAGATGCATCAGACTTATGCTTATACCAGCATAAGGCAGAAATTGTTCCCTTGTGAAAAGGGCTGACATACAATGTATGATTACAGAAACAGAATGATTACAGAATGAAAGGTTAGACTATTATTTTAGACAGTACGAGGCTGAATATCTGTTTAAGGGATTACAACAAACATACATCACTTAAAGTTGCAAAGAAAAAACTAATGTTAGGATACATAAATATTTCTTACCCCCAAGAGAGTATACATTCTGTTTAGTGAAGGACTGGTTGGAATAGAGTAACAGCTCCTCAAGAGCAGCATTAAATCATCAACCAACCAACTTGCTATCCTTCACCTCTGCTGTGGTTATAGCAGCTGTACAGTCATATTGAACTTAATCTTTCACCTCCCAGAACAACTGGCATTTGCAACTTGGACAAGTTTAATAAATTTAGCACATTAATGTTGGAAGTCCTATGGAAAGGTAAAGAGTTAACAAATAAACCCATAGCTGTTTGTGTGTGCTAATAGTTAAATGTCCAGCTTCTATCACACAGCTATCTATTGACCATCACAACCATTTCCTCTTAGGCTGCTCAAACAGCTCAGACAAAAGCTTGTCTGACAGCAGCAACAGCTTTCAGCAAGATATACACAGGAAGACAGACCTCAGTCTTCTAAGCATTTCCAGTGACTTTTGCTTGACTCTAGCTCTTCAAGGTTCTTGTATGCTAGACAAAACTTTTCTGCAGACTTTTCTGAGGTGCCACAGAGGATGAGGACAAAAACCCTAATGCAAGAAAATGGTGCTGGGAGTGTTGTTACACATTTGCCAAGAGAGTTTTATTTGCATCAAGCTGTGAAAGGCCATGTAAGTCATCAACCCATTTAGATGTGCTCCTATACAGTTGAACTCTTGTTCTTAGTGCCTCCATCATGGATGTATTTTTTTTCCAGACTTGAGATCCTCAGGCAATTTTTCTAAGCAGGCTCCAAAGTATTTTCTACCTGGCTTGCTAAGGTAAGAGCAATATACACTTTGTTCATTCCAGCATATATCTTAGAAATAACAATTAACACATCTTATACTTTAAAGGAAATGCATTCTCAACTTGCCCTTGTCTCTGCCAACACTCAGCTAGTGACAGCTCTCTTTGTATCTGGTTGCAGTTTTAGTACTTTGGAAATGGTGAACTGAAAGTTAAAACTAAATGTAGGTCACAAGCTGAAAACAGAGTTAAATTGTTGGTAACTTGACAGTCTGACTGAGCCTGTCCTGGAGCACAGTGCTTCACTGTTCATCCTCAATATCCCTATTCATGTTTGATTTCCATCAGAAGCATTAACCATCCACTCTCCCCTAGGGACTGCATTTCAAATCAAGATTTCATACTCTTTCCTACATGGTTTTGCATGTTGCGTTGGTTTATACTGCTCAAGAACTAAAAATACTATAAAAAAGAAAAACCAGGTTTTAGTAAGCACATGACTTCAGAAGCTGAGGACAGCTCCCCAACAAGCTGGGGATATACAAGGACTCACTATTTTGTTATATTTAAAATACAAAGATGCAAATTAACTGATCCTTTTGTAGATTAATGCTATGCATAAAATGCAGTGCATTTAGATAGATGGCATACTTGGAAGATTTTTCAACACATACCATTAATCAAGCAGGAGATAGTTTCACATTATAAACTACATTACAGCATAGCTTATGTTTTATTAGTGCAAGAGTCTAATTTCTTATATTACACATTCCTTGTTAGCTGCCATCTCAGAGAACTGGCTGCCAGAGGGAGCCACTTGGTTTAAGTACCGCATTTAACTTTTATCTAGACAGCAGCAATAGGTGTCCATTTACACACTAAACACTGCAGTATATTAAAATTTATAATACACCCTCTTACCCTAAGATAAGGGTACAAGATCTTACCATATTTGCCAAGATCTATGTTGGATTTCAATGTTCATCTTGGTCTACTGATATTCTGAAGTATGCCTGTGGATTCTACCCTTTCTACACCAGTACAGTAAACTGAAATACTAAACTGCTTTAGGAAATTAAGACCAGAATGTAGCTGAGTTGGGGCTGTATGCTCTGTTAAATACAGCTATCTCTGTTTTAAAGTTCAGTACCAGCACAGAACTCCACCTAATATGCTTTAGAAATTACCTCCAGAACAAAAGAACTGCTCACCTGCCAGCCTGGTATGAAGATTATCTTCAGGATACGAAGCAGTTTGGTATTTGCACACCTGTATTTTTTCAGTCCCTTAATTCTTTGTGTATAGGGGAAGAATGATGAAATTCTATACAACAAAGTCTTGTACAAACCTGAGCACAGCACATCCACATTCTAAAAATGTTCCACAGATGAGCACCAACAGCACATTTTTAGGTACTGAACTATTCTTATAGTATCTATGCCAAACATGAGTTACAACAGTCTTCAGAAAAATATCAAACTAAGAAAACAATCTTATTACACACTGAAAGGACAGGCCATTCCCTTATTTATAACCACTTAAATTTTATTTTACAGTATATTTGTGACATTTTATGTTACTATAACCAAAGATCAGGGTTGTTTACAAATATAATGGCTGCCATTTGATGTAAACGATTAAAAAGTGTCTCTAAATATTAAAATTTTACATCATGATTTTGTTTTATTAAATTGAATTGCTCTTGTGCCATCAGTTATTAGTGGAGAGGAACTAATTTAAGCAAAAATAGTTTTCAGAAATTAGATGTAGAAACTGAGAAGCCTGGATAAGATTTCAAAAGACCACTCTCTCATCACTGTAAAAAGGAAGAAAGCAAATTCATTCACTGAAGTTGCAATGAAGAGTCAACCAAGTCCATTTGTATTAAGGCTTCTTTACATATTATTGAATCCCATCATGCCTTTCATATTCCCAGCAGCACCTTGTTGAAATTGTCTCATCATTGACTGCAAACCGGCCATGCCACCTGCAGAAAAGAAGTGAGAACATGAATGTGTTAATGAACTCCGAAGCACAGCTCTCTTGCTTGAGGCATCATTACTGTACACTGTACGCACACTATTCCAGTAATATTCAAAGGCAGAAGCCCAAACTGTCAAACCAGGTCGAAACAGCTACTGAAAATAAAGAATGCAGTGAGTAATTACAGAAAGGTCTGCGAAACACCAGGCTTTAAGTAGGTTTTAAGATCACTCGTGCATTAAGAACTAGACAGAAGAAAAAAACTTGATGGAATGACTATTAACAATCAGTAAGGTTCAGTTATGGGAGTCCTTATTTAAAGTTGCTCTTGTTAAATTTAATTACTTGAGCAAATCTTCAAAGAGAAGGGAAGTCTAGGAAGATCTGTTTTACCACAGACATCCTTCACCATTCCAATGCTCATTTTGAGAGCTGAATCCAAATGAAAGACAAGATTAAGCACTGCTAAGTGCAAAGTATTTGGACTCAACTTTCTGATTCTTGTTAGAAAACCCCAGAAATACTTAATACTGATGTATAATGCAGATAGTCTCCCATCCCTTTCCTCATTTCTGTATCTCAAATGCTCCACTATAATTGACAGTCCTCTCTTGAAGCTTGAAGCTATAAAAATTCAGCACATACCCATATGATGAAGAACTCTTGGATCCATCATCTTTGCCATCTGCTGATTCAGTTTGGCCAGCTGAGATGGGTTCACGTTCTTGGACATATCACCGCCTAAATAAAAAGAAAAGAGCAATCGTAAGCAAGTGGATTAACAAATGGTGCTAGAAATAAATCCAAATGTTACCTCCTAATTCTAGATTTATATCCATGAGCCCGTTATTAGAAGTTACTACATCAGCCACTAAAAGTCCATTTAGGATCAACACTCCCTGCACTCCACATAACAGACTGAAGTGTTAGTACTGTAGTAGCAATCAAGTCTGCATTGATAGAAATACAGTGGCTTTCCTTGCTAAGTTATACACTGGTGTCTGGAAGAACAGTGCAGCTCTTACCAGTGACATAAAAGAAATTTCAAATATCATGAAAATGAGCAAGCTACAACTCATTTTCTCCTCTCCCTAGCATTTTCTCATTTCCTCTGTGTACACACATCAAGTGACCTCCCCCCTTAGTTAATAAATTTTAGATAAATTAATTATTAAATAAATTTAATAAATTAAATTTTAAAATTTTAATTTAAATTTTAGGTTTTTGGTATTGGTTTGGGGTTTTTTTTACCTTTGAAAAGCCCTTTGATGCCTCCCATCTTTTTCACCATCTGTGCAAACTTAGTGTATTGGGTCAAAAGCTCCTGAACATCTCTGGTAGAAACACCAGATCCTCTTGCTACTCTTTGGATTCTTCCTGGCTGCTTACTGAAAACTTTGGCACCATCTGTACTGTCAAGTTCTGCATTACAGTATGAAAAGAAAAATCCATTGAGTCACTGACATTAAAAACTGTTACAATTGGTAACAAACATCAAACCTGTTTTAATTGTTCAGAATTTAATTTTGAGCCAGAAAATAAAAACTTAGTTTTAAAAGTGACAATGCAAAATTTTACAGAAATCAGAGAGACATAATATTCTAGGAAGTAATACTAAGAAGCTCTTATCTTCTCATGTTAATCACTGTGATAGAAAAAAGCTGTGTGAATAAATTATGCCCTTGGGATACTTGGTCTGAAGCCATATTAATGGGTTTAGCACAAGGGTAAGAGCATACTACTAAAGGAATTTAGGTGGACTAGAAACGACACTTTGAATTCCAGAGACCAGGCTATGTCACCAAGTAAATTTGAGGGTGAGTAGGAAAAAGACAGCAATGCCAGATTAAAGATTAACATACCTTATTAATTCGCAAGTATAGCATTAATAATTTATGAACAGCTGCAATACAATGAATAAAAGTACACTGATTTCCAACAGAATGGAAATTATCTGAAATCCCACCTACTCTAAAAAAGACAGAGCAGCAACAGCCAAAGTATCTCTAGATATTTAGATTTATTAAGAAATTTGGATACACACGTACTCCTTGCAATTCCCAAAAATGTTAAATATTTCTTTCATTTTCTGTCATTGTACATGCTGCAATATGAATTTTTGATTCCAGAAAGATCTCTCTAAATAAGCTTATTCAACAATCAAGAAAAAAAACTGTGGGTGAGATTTGTTTTACCTTGATCGTTCATACTGTCCATTATAGTCATGAGTTTCTTTAGCCTTGCCATCGATTCCTGTTCATTGCCTTTACTCATGAAGTCAGTTCCAAAACCAGGGATCATGCCCTTGTTTCAAGAATGGAAAACAAAAGCTGTGTCAGAATAGGCAAAGCTAACTTTAATTAAGCAGAAAGAAATATACACAGCAACTGTTAGTTCAGTAGTTGCCTACTGCAATAAACAAATATTTTCATCTTTTTAAAACAGAACACAGATTATAACAAATTTCAATGAAGAGTTTTAAGTTTACAGAAATTTGTCAAATATTAATGAAAATCGGATAAAATAAAATTATTTTGGGGATAACTAACCAAGATCTGACTGAATGGTCCCATTTTCATGATGTTTTGGAATTGTTCATACATATCTCTTAATGTAAATTGACCTGAAGCACAACAACAAAAGAAGAGTTAGCACAAGTCACACCAGCATTTTGCTCTTACTCTCCTTTTTAAATTATTCTTTATATTCATAAGGTAAATACTATACTACATAGATAAGTAGATAAATAAACCTCTTCACTACTAATGCGGCTAAACAGTTTCAGATGGCACATGCTGAACCATTAAGCTAGTTTTTCTGCAGTCGTAGTCTGACAGACTTATCATTCAAAAAATACAACTCAATTTACTTGGCTGCCACATTTACCGGAGAAAGAATAACTATTCTTCACTGTACACATGAACAAGTTGTTTGTGTCTACACACAGCACAAATTAACTCAGTGGTCTCTGTCACAGAGAACCTGCCATGGTCAGGTCACTGTAATGCATCTGCTATTCAGGCCTTGGGAATAACTTACCATGTTTTAGCTTTTCTATGAGTGCTTCATTATCATCCAACTTTAACTCATTTACTTTATCTATCAATCCTTCAATATCACCCATACCTGGATAAAGAAAACAGATCTGAAATTAGCACTAAAAAAATACACTTTGACTTTCCATTATCCAATTCTAAGTGTCTTTTAAGTACAGTTGTACATTGAACATACCAAGCAGCTTGCTGATGAAAGGCTGTGTTTTAAAGGGTTCAAAGTCATCTATGTGCTCACCAGTTCCAATAAAAATAATAGGACTCTTTGTGGCAGCAACTCTGCAATAAAATATATTTTATGAAATGGCCTCTCAAACACCATCCATCTTTTATACTATACTCAGTTAGGCATCATCAACACTATTTGTTCTGTCTGAAGTGTCTGCCTTACTCCCCAAACTATTAATGAAAAAACACCCAGCACTTGCATGTTTAGCTCATAGTTAAAAAGATTCTTCTCTAATTAGTACTTTATAAAATACAAATTCTGTTTGGGAAAAAAAAAAATCAGGAATAGAATTTGCTAATTTTCATTGCTGAGTTTAAGAAACTTGAGAGGAAAGAAAGAAAAATAATCTCCAGTTTATCCTAATACTGGGATATTACTGATACATACACTGATACTAATGATAATACTGTCACATGAGAGGCATTGACTACAATTTCTTCAAGGTACCTCATACAAATGACAATCTCATTTTCAACACAGGAAAAAGCTCAGACATAAGAAAACTCAGAACCTTTCCACCACAATGGCACTATCCTTTAGATAAAACTTAGCTTCCAGTCCACAGACAGCACAGAGCAAGCACAGCACACTTAAAGGACACAAGCATACGACAACTTGAACAAGAGCAAAATGAAAATATCAAAAGCTTTAGTCTTCCAACATTATGCTATAAATAAAGCAAAATACATATGGCAATTTAGGAACTCTAACACTTCAGGTCAAAGACAGGCAGGGAATTAGCAAGTCAGGGTCCGTTATTTTGACTGTTTTGACAAAACATCTCAGCTCCAGACAAGCTGTATCATTGAAAGGCAGTTGAAACAATCATAGAAAACTGAAGATAAAATGTAGCATTTTCTGGTCAAAACTCTATCAAGATACCCAAATTCCATGGTTGCTGGACTTCCCATGTGCTGTAAGTATGACCGCAGACAACTTTTCATCAAGTTTCTGAACACTGCCAATCCAGAAGTTTGATTTGCATTATAGTTTTAAGGTCACATATGATGAGGTACAGTTTTTCCCCTTCTGGAAAAAATCTCTTCAGGTGCAAAACTCTTCATTTAAGTTGTATCTACTGAGCCCAAATTTATCTTTCTGGAAAAATGCCTAATACACAATAGGCAATGAATACTGCTTGATGCTGATTTCAGAAGGAAAAAGTCTGACCTGTGACAATACAAACTACTGTACTGAAAATAACATCAGCATTCAGTGATAGGATGTAAGTATCATTAACAGGTGGTCCTACCCACCAGAAGAAGGATAAGAATCTAAGTGTGGCTATGACTGACTTAGATTCCGTGCAGTGTGACAGTGACATTCCCAGGACAGGTTTCTGTGAGACACTAATGCATTTCATGGCTGGCTGTGCATGGCCAGATGTTGGACACTGTTACAGCACCATCAGTACTTACGCACTAAGAGCTCCACCTCCTTTGGCATGTCCATCAAGCTTAGTAACAATAACAGAAGCTACATCTACTTTGTCTTTGAAAGCTTTAGCTTGAGCTTCACAAGCTTGGCCAATGGAAGCATCCATAACATAAACAATGTTATCTGGTTGCTAGGAGAAATGAGATACACAAAATAATCATTTCTTGCTTTATTAAACAATGTTCATGCATTATTATTATTATATAGTTTCAGTAGCAGAACTTACTGCAACAACAGTATATAAGAGCTGTATGCTAGAGTTTAAAATAGTATTATCTAAGTTTTATGAACAGTATTATCCAAGGACCATTAAAAAATTCTGATACAGAATGACTATATGATTTATCTACAACACAAAACATTATAATTTAATATGTTTGTGCTTATTAATTAGGATTCAAGTGATTTTACCAGTATCTTGAGACAATAAGATAATTAGTATCTACAAGCATTTAATAGCTAACATCTTCCATTTGGTTTTACATTCAGATATTTAAGACATCCATTCCTCTAAAAATAAGTTAGCATTACCAGGAATTGTGTGGGAAGTGTCATATTGTCATGCAAGACCACAGAATCAAACAAATAGCCAGACTTTTTAAACCCATAGAAACAACAGCTTCATTTACATATCAAAACTGTTGAAAATTATCCAATCATCTTCTCTGTCTCAGTGCAATTATTTGTGACAATCACAGAAAGTTCAGTATTCATAGTTAAGGGAAACCAGACCAGACTGGCTCTTTCATCTAGTTTTTCAATGCAAAGATCCTGAAAAGAAAAAGTTAAAGCAGGAGTGGCAGTCTGGTTATATGCAAACATCCTTGAAAAGAAGAACAGAATTAAAACCATCACAAAACTAACAAGCACTGGTCATTCAGCCTTTGCTTATTCATATCTGTTTGTAATTTCTAATATCATCTAGGAGTTAAAGCAAAATGCACACAGAACATTAGGATAAAGATTAATCAACAGTCATCAAATGCCAAGTTACTGTATTTCTCAAAACTACTCACTATGGCATTAGCAACTTGTAACATTTCTTCAAACAAAGAGTCTTCTTGTTTGTGACGTCCACTTGTATCAACAATGATTATTTCAAAGTTTTCATTCTTAAATTTCTCAACACCTTCTGAGGCAATTATTACAGGATCCATTTCTGTATAACTGATCAAAAAGAGAAACAAAGATATTCAGAATTTCATCATTTGACTATAAACTTGTTAACTACAAGTCTATCTGGATTTCAAGAGGGAACTTCTCTCATGAAAAGCAAAAATTGGTTACAAATATGTCTTCCTAAACTATTTATCCTTACTGCTCAGTAAACTGAAGCAGAAAGCCTGAAGTCTCACCTGCTGGAAGCTGCAATAAGTTCTACAAGACCCTCTCTCAAATAAGATTTAGCTGAGCATCTAGACAGCTCACCTTTAGTGAATCTTAGGGGAAAGTTATTTACTGCTTTATAAAAAGACATTTCAAGTCCACCTCTGTCTCTATTTGATAATAAAAATTAAGCATCCAAAAATTATATCCTTTGATCTGTGAAATACTTTTCAAAAATCTAGCCATGTCTGATAAAAGTCTGTGAACTGCTATACACTGAGTAAGCACTATAGGGAATTATTCCTGGACACCTGATTGCTTTGTACACTATCCTACCTGCTACTTCTGGCAATATACTGAACTGGACAGAATTTTCATCTGATCAGAGCAAGTATTACTCAGAATATATTATTAAAATGAAAGCAATTAGGCCATGCTAGATGGGGTTTAGTGCAAAATGTTCAGAACAGAACAATACATAATTGAAGTTGAATTGTTCTCCAAAGTGTTTCTGAAAGATGCTTACCTCCCATAAAAGGGAATTCTTGCTTTTGTGGCATTCTGCTTTAACTGGTCAAAAGCACCTGTAAGACAGGTATAGTCAAGGGACTGCTTAAGGAAATCTTCAAATATTATAGATAGAGAACTACAATATTAAAGTCTCTGTTACCTGCTCTGTATGTGTCAGCACATATTAGACAAGTCTTCCAGCCTTTCCTCTGATAGAAGTATGCTAACTGAAATGAAACCCAAAACAAGTAGTTACACCAAAGTCCCACTGACATGACACTTCTAACAGCCTGAAGTCACACACAGGACACAAACTCAAGCCAGCCCTTCTATAACTGAGGCCACAGAGTAAGATTGTTCATGGTTAGCATGGTCATTATTTAGAAAAGCATTTATAAATAATTATTAATGGCAAGATGAAAACACCTGCTTCACTCTGCTTCTGATTTCAATTTCTTGAAATGGCAACCTCTAGGAATGACTACAAATAACTTAAGTTCCCATTTTACTAATTCCTGAATTCTTCTTAGCGTCAATACTGCAGATTGGACTAGCACGTAGAAACTAACTACCCAAAGCAATACTTCAATATCAAGCGCCATAATGGCTACAACTTGTACAGCTCTACATTTTTGTACTTTCAGAGAAACAAAAATATTTCCATTGAAAGGAAATGTTTTAAAGCAGTGGACAGAATCCTTAACCTTCCTACAACACTCAGCTTCACAAGTGCTACATATATTCACAAAACACTGACCAAATACAAACATTCAAAATAAAGTTCACCTACATAAGCACTAAGAAAGTCTTCTAATATCAGAGCAGGCTACACTGAATATTTCACTATGTGTGCATTTCAAAAGGAGATGACAAAAAACAAAGATGTGTGTCTTTTCCACAGGATAATTTCTCCTCACAACTTGGACTGTACCAAGCTCTGTCCTGGGGTGAATGATGAGTGAGTCAAGAGCTTATGGTTTAAGACAAAAGGGCAGATTAGTGAGGGTGATGCTGTTGTGGGTGCTTTTTACAGGCCACCTGATCAGAAGGAGCAAGTGAATGAGGCTATCTACAGGCAGTTTGAAGCAGCCTCAAAGTCATAGGCCCTGGGTCTTGTGGGGGACTTCAACTACCCTGACATCTACTGGAGAAACAGCACAGTGAAGCACAAACAGTCCAGGAGGTTCCTGGATAATGGAAAGCAGAGATTACAACTTCCTGTCACAGGAAGGGGACAATTCCACAAGGAATGGTGTGCTGCTTGACCTTACACTAACAAACAGGGAAGGCCTTGTTGCAGATGTGAACATACATCAATTCAGAGCATTCTTTTTTTAGCCTTAAAAACATACAAACACAAGTTACCTCAATGAATCTGGGGCTGGAAGAGGTTTCACAACACCAGCTTACAAAGTATCAGTTAAATGTATCTAATACCAAGGCCAAATTCCACTGTTTCTCTAAATAAGTAATGGAATGAACACCCATTCTTAGTATTTAGTCTTAAACCTACAAAGTGAACTACAATGTTGTGGTTTAACTAAGTATGAGGACAAAAAAAGATTCTCTTATTGTTTCATCAAGAGTTCAGTTTAAAAATCTTTGAAGGAAGTCCTACAAGCCATAAATTGCCCCAAAACAATATTACTTTCAACATTCATTTCATCTCAGAAACCCCTCTGCAAATGCATCTCTACATGGTAGTGAGTTAGAACTTTCCTGCTAACAAAACCAGCACAGATCACAAGCCAATCCTACCTAAGGAGCCCAATGACCACCAGCTTCCCCATGCGAAAAAAACCAAAACAACAAACAAGCCAAAAACCATGCAAAGAGATCCACTGCACTTACCTTTGAACAAGTTGTTGTTTTACCACTTCCTTGCAAACCAACAAACATTATAATATTCTGTTTTCCTTTGGTAGGTGTCCATGCCTTGACTCCAGGATCTACAAGCTAAAGAACAGAGTAACATAGATAGCAGAACCAAATTTCAAAAGCACAGAACAGTTGGTGTCACAGTCATGCTAGGTGCCTGGTTTCATATTCAAAGGAGAAAAACAGTTTTTGCACAGTCTCATCTTAATTCGGCTTAGATTTATCTGATTCACAATGAACAACAACAGCCTTTACAAGGTATCTGTAGTATATAATGTTCTGCATAATAATTCTGCCACAACAACAATGTCAATTTCTTTCTAACACCAAGCATAGTCAGGATGGCCTATATATATGGCACAAGGATAACAACCAACACAGAAAGGTGACCTCCACCCTCTTGTCACTGCTCAGGATGGGCTTCTTCCAGTGAGAATCCTACAGCACAGAAGGCTTTTTAGGGTTGCTGCCTCACTTGTGAAATGAGTAGAAGGTAGATACATTCCTGAGAGCCACCATATCTTGGGGCACAGGCTACAGAAGAAAAGACTACACTGTAAATTGGAAAGAGGGCAGAATACAGATACTCAAGTCCTGATTTGATCAAGAAGGCAGATTAATGAGAAATGTAGCATTGAGCTACTGGGTTGTTACTTACCACTTTTCCAAAGGCTTATAAGTAGTTGGAACATTAGGGTAGCAAAGCTGTGTTCTGGGACAACCAGAGGCAGTCTAGAAGCTAGCAGTACTGTACTCTTGTCTTTACATTTCAGTTGAAGAGTAAGAACAATTGAACTTACAGCTTAAACTGAAGTTAGTTTGAGAAATGCCCAGGATGTAGTTTCAATGAGAACACTGCTGTTTGCAGTATTGCAGTTATGCTTTCATATCAGAAAACCTAACTGCAGGTACCACATAACCACCCAAAAGCTTGGCTTGCTACTGCACTGCTTCCTAGCCCACACTGTACAAAGAAAATTGATGCAATGCAGAATTTTGAAGTCCTACCTTAACAAGCTCTTTAAAGACTGCATGCTGGATCATTTTTCTTTTGTTAAGGCCAGATGCCATTTCTTCAAGATCAATTGCAGACCTGAGTTTGAGAAAAGCATGAAACACCAGTATAACTTAAAGCATCAATCACTTGAACCTAGTAATAAAGTTTTTGGAACTGCAACAGCACCCTGATTTGTTCTTAGTTTTCAGATAGGATGTACTTAAGAAGTGACATGCACTGGAGACATTCTTATGCAGAGGACAAAAACAAGTCTCTAAAATGCATCTTTCAGACTTGCATTTACCTAAATTAATCTGAAAATAGGCAAAGTAACAGTGCTAGTCACAGACACAGATTTATTTATAGCCAGCACAAGAACATGTGAAGATGATGTGTCTAGGAAGTAATGAAGAATTTGTTTATCAGACTACTCAGCTGATGACAGCAACAGATTTTTGAAACAAGCCTGTAACAGCAATAAATGGCTATATTTGACCAAAGACTCTTTTGATGGAACTGGCTAAACATTTAGTTCAAACAGCTGTTTTCCTGTTAAAATTAAACTGGGTATTTCTAAAAAACCCCCAACATATTAAGTTATAAACTAGTTGTTCTTTTTTAACCTCAAATTACAACTTTTACAAATACCAAAAGTTAAATGCATTTTGATTATTTCACTTACTTGACATTTTCTCTAAGTTGCTTCACAAGTTTGATATTAACATCAGCTTCCAGTAATGCTGTACATACTTCTTTTAACATAGCATTTAAAACCTTTGGAGTATAAAAGAAAAATCAGAAAAATTGTTTTACAATACACAGAGATTAACTAGGCCACTATTAGGTCAAAATAAGAATGTTAAAGTCTACTTATGATATAACCATGGCTTTCAGAAATTAAATACATGTAGTCCTACCATTAAATCGACTGTCACAAAAAAAGTCTGTGCATTTGCTCCTATGTAAAAACTATTTAAATCTGAAAGGGAAGGGTTCTCAACTGTAACAACTGCACACTACAGATCACTAACACAAAACACTTGCTATTGCATTATGGCCAACAGCTCATATGGCAGCAAGACCTCCTGAATGCCCCTCTGGGTACTCCTTAGAGAGGACACCAAAAAAACCTCAATCACAACACCATTTCTGTAACAGTATCCCTCAGCCAAAGATGGACACCCTGCTACCTGCATTTTCAGTAACTGGACTGCTGCTCTGATTGTATGCCTTTTAGGCAAGCAGGTGCCTCAGCTAGAAACCCTGCTTATTCTGAGTTTTCAAAGTCTTGAACAGAGAGGTTTTTCTGAAAGTAACACCTGCATAAATGGCCTCATTTTCACATCTTGAGCTCTTGCAGGATAAAAGTTTCCATTGCCAAAAAAATTTAATTGGGTTGTATTTGAGTCAATCAATGATTTTTTGTCTCCCAGCAGAAGAGACATTAAAACATTTTCTCTATGCATAAGTTCTAACCCTCCAGCTCTCAATGAGGCTATTTTTTAGTTACTTTAAGCCACACATCTTTCCACCTGAAAAGGATTTTTAGCAATCTATGTACTCAGAGGCACTTTGAAACCATCATGAGTTAGTTTTCCATCTTGCATTGAACTCCTATGACAGAACACACAGAGTTCTAATTTCAAACTCTTACTTAGAAAAAATACAGCCCATACTAAGCCAAACAAAATTCCAGAAGCACACAATGGTTTGAACATAAATGCAGCAAATTCCTCACAATTCAGACAGCAAAGCTTACAATTGTTCTTCTACATTTCAGCTTCTAGCAGCCTAATACACATCTGCATAGTCTGCCTGTGCCCACACACACAAATCAGAGCAGGCACCTACCTTCCATCCAAACTCAGGCACACACTGCCTCCACAGAACACTAATCTCCCTAAATACAGCCACCAGGATCAAGGACCCTTTCACCATGGGACCCACTATGTCTGAGGTGATGACCCACGTATAAATCTAGTTTTAAGTTCTGGCAGTACTGTTAGGGGGTCAAAACCTTTAGTAGAAATTTTACTTGAAGGAAAGAAAAAGTCTAGGTAGCCCACTTCAAGCTTCTCATCAGCCTTTACGAACCTTTCCTCAGAACTCTTCCAGTGCTAATGCCATCACATTTGAACACTACATACCTCTTCATTGATAATTGTGGCATTGCTCAGTGAGCGCAATGCTGAAGTTATTTTTCTTCCAAGATCTGCCAGAACCATTTTGGCGGCTTCAAGTATGACTCAGAAGGATCTGTAAAAAAAAATTGAAAGATAAAATTTTCAACTAGTTGAAGCTATGCCTTCACAAATTAATTATTCAAGTAACTTTTGGGTAAGAATCCTACTTTGCATTCCAGAAAATGCACAAGTTTTACTTTTTAAAGTTATTTTTAGGAAATATTGGCCTGAAGTTAATTTTAGGCAATCCTGATGGCCTACTTAAAAAGAGAGATACCACACTTCAATTAGGAAGGATTTCACTGTGTAGAATAAATGTACATTGAATTCACCATGGAAAAAAAACAAACAAAACAGTCCAGACAGACTTCCAGAAAAAATGCCAACTGCTTTTTATCCTCTTCTCAGCAATATGCTACACGACAGAATAAAATCAAGCAGAACAGCCTAGAAAGACCGCATCTTTCAAGGACAGTACGACCAGAAGCAAAATATTTTGCCAGCAAAAAATCAACATATTTATCAGTTGCATTTCATGCAACTTTCATTAATCAAGCTGAATTTCCCATTTCAGTAACCCTACAAACATACCTGCACTTTAATAAGCAAAATTCATATTGTAGTTTTTAATGGCTGTATTGGAAAAACAGACTGCTTTTGCTCACTAGAAACACAAATCTCACATATAAGACTAAACCATACCAAAATTTACACTTAGGAAACCATAAAAAGTTAATTTCTGAAGGCTACACATTCTAGTCAACATGCTAAACCACTCCACCCCCTATATTAGGTGGCAAGATATTCAGGAGAACACATGGTAGAACCAGCAATCTAAAATTCTGATTAAGGGCAAACCAAAATCTGTCTGAAGAGCAAAAATGTGCAACACCACAGCTACTGCTGAAATGGAGCACTTCAAATACTTCTTGTTTATCTTCCACTTTCAGTGTTGCTGTCCTGTACTCAGCTGAAACTGCTTCCTTGCTGATAGCCCAAATTGGAATCTCACATTTGAGCTCCTCCTTTCAGAACTGAAAGCCAAATTCTCAATAATGGGAGTCTCTGTAATCAAAACAGATGAGAGTTTCAAAGAGTTTTGGGACTTCCCCCTGCCTCAAATGACAAGAAAACAGAGAAGAAAGGCCAGTCCATTTATTGAAATGAAGAATGCACCACTAGCTACATTCTGATTTTATTTAACAGACAGGGCATCAATGTGGCTAACAAAGCAGCTCACTGTATACACACATTCAGATTTATCAGCTGCACAAACCTCAAAAAGCATGGTTTAAAATGTTTTAAAATGCTAAAATGTTTTATTATTTATGAATAATAAAAGATATATTCCAAAAGAGCTAAAACAAGGCTCCCATGTAAGCCAACCTCCAGACTACTTTGTCTAATTGAGAGTTACTATCGATACCAACTTGGTAGGTTAAACCAGCGACAAAACCCCAAAAGCACCTGCCAGTCTCACCCACCCTCCCATGATACCAAGGTCACAAAGCAGAACAAAGTCTCCAGGAGCTTCAGAAGATGAAGGATAAATAAATCCCATGTAAGTACAGGAGTTGGATATGGCAAATGACACAAATAAATATATTTACACATTTTAGATTTAATGTACATTGAATGTACAAGCAATGATAGCCATTACAATGCCATCTCAATATTAATTTAAACAATAAGTCTGTGTTTCCTAAGGAACTCTGCCAGTAGAGTATTTGCAAACCAGTACACTAATAGAAATTGATGTCCATCTTCCCACATTGCTGGAAGGGGACTTCTATATGTTAGCTGAAGTGGTAAAACTCCAAGGTTTTCTTACAAGGCATACAAGTCATATTATTGCAGAATAATTCTAAAAAAGCATTATCTTTAATAGGCTCTACCAAACAGCCTCAGCAAAACAGATGTTCAAAACGTTTTCCACGTCATTTTCTGTGATAATCACAATGTGTAAGAAAAAACAACCCCCCCAAACCTTTAAAAATAGTGCTGCACCTCAGCAAGCTTTGAGCTGCTAAAACAGCAACCAGTGACAGAATTTAACTATAACACTTGCATATATCAGCTGAGAAATTTGATAGGATGACCAACACACAGAAGTCATGGGAATACTCAATATTTAAAATTAGTTTCCAGAGTTCTACAGATCTCCAAATACAGAAGCTCAATTACATCCTAAGAAATGAACGTTTCCTCTGCAGAATTCCAAAAGCCTTACAATAGTAATAATTCAAATCCTTTGCTAAGGAGATGAGTTTAAGCATTTTCATAGAAACTGCTCTTACTAGCACATCCAGAAATCATAAGTCATCACTATTTCTAAGGGCTACCAAGGACAGAAATTAATAGAACTTGTGACACAGTCCATCCAAGTTGAGAGTTACGCTCCAGACAAAAAGACACGCAAGAAGTTTCAGCAGGTAGCCAGCTTGGGCTGGCAGCCAGCCCGCAGGGCATTAGCAGTAAGTGCACTGCAGAGTGTGTGTGCTGAGCAGCCGTAGCTCTGGGCAGTTTACAGCATGCAGCACCCCACAGACACACGGAGCAGGGCTGAACCCGGCCGGGCCCCAGGACACAGCCAGGCTGCCTGCAGCAGCCTCGGGCTGAGCAAGGCCACCAGCTCCGGGCAGCCCGAGTCCCCTCCCTCCACCAGCAGCAGCCTGGGCACCGCCACACTGAGCTCCAGGTCATGGTGCTGCTGCAGTCCCTAGAGCTCCGTGCTTCGGCCACAAACGGGCATTCCAGGGATAAAGGGGCAGCAGAAATAGTGGATGTCTTACTGTGGCATAGCAAGCCAGCAGTGAAGCAATTCTGAGACAGACTGCCCACCCCTGCCCACCCACCCAGCATAAACCTCCAACCAGATCCCTCCAGCTAAACTAGCAATATCTAATGTACAGGCTTCTGAAAAAAAAATAGGCTTAACAGATAACAGCAGTTTAAACAGCTGCTTTAAAAGATAACAATAGTGGATGTCTTACTGTGGCATAGCAAGCCAGCAGTGAAGCAATTCTGAGACAGACTGCCCACCCCTGCCCACCCACCCAGCATAAACCTCCAACCAGATCCCTCCAGCTAAACTAGCAATATCTAATGTACAGGCTTCTGAAAAAAAAATAGGCTTAACAGATAACAGCAGTTTAAACAGCTGCTTTAAAAGACAGCAGGTGTTTAAAAAGATAACAAGCAAAAGGTACACTTAAAAACGGTACAATAAACTTGTACTACGTGTACACATCCATGGATTAAGAGCAACTGCAAGTCTAACACTGTAACAGAGAAGCGGCTGTTCCACAGCTGGGAATGCCTTGAGCTACCGCAGCTACGCTCAACCTCAGCTCAGGAGTGTCCACCTTCTAAAATAACCCGGCTGACGATGGGAAGGCGCCCCCAAGGCAGCCGCAGGGAACGGCTGTCTCGCTTATGGCCCAATACCCTCGTTTTCACGGGAAAAGTGACGAAGGCAGAGCCCGGTATATGTGCCCGGCCGCTACCTTTGCCCTGGGCTGGCCACGGGCAGCGGGCGGACACCGGCGGGGCGAGTCCCGTCCCGGTGCTGTGGACGGCAGCGGCTGGCGCCGGGAGGCCCAGAACTGCTCCCGTGGAGCTCCGGCGGACTGAGGGCCCTGCCCGGCCCGGGCTGCCGCAGGACAGACCGCCGCCTATCCCCGGGTCGGCAGGCACCGGTGCCTCCTCCTTCCCCGCCAGCACTGGGCCGGGGGCTCCTCCGCGTCACGAAAAACCGCCGCGGGTGGCGGTCCCTCTTACGGAGCAGCTACGGCGGCAGCGCGGGCACTCACCGGGAGCGCGGCGCGGGGCCCGCGGCGGAGCCGTGCCCAGCCCAGCCCGCCGGGGCGAGGCCGCCCAGCGAGACTCCGCTGGATCGCGAGGAGTCGCGGCCGCCGCCGACCAGGCAAACGTCAGCACTGGCCGTCGCCCCACAGGCCCCCGTTGGCTTCCGTTTCCGGGACGTGCGCGCGACCGCTACGTCGTTAAGGTGGCACCGGGCATTATCCTGCCAGCACCCGGCACGACAAGCAGACGGGAATTGCGCCGCGCCGCCTTAAGGCGGGGCGGGAGGGGCGGCCGTGGGCGGGGCAGGGAGGGCGGAGCTCCTCCTCGCGGCCGCGCCGTCNGGCCGGTGCAGCCCGCCCTGCCCGGCTCCATTCGGGGCCGGCCGCGCTCGCCCGTCCGGAGGCACTCGTGCCGTGCCGCGGGTGCCGAGCCAGGCGGGGGCCGGCGGTGTCGGGGCGCGGGCGCGGCCGGCAGCGGAGCAGGGCGGGCTGAGGCGTGACCCTCAAAGCCCGCGGCCGCACAGGTCGTGCGGAGCCACGCTGCTCCTGCCGCGCCGAGACGGCTTTGGGTCTTGGGCTTGTCTTGTGCAGCTTCACACGTGTTCGCAGCAGCCTTTCAGAAGTTTGGAAATAGCGGTTGGAGCTCGTTTACAAACGCTGCTTTCTGCACTTGATGTCATCTTAAGTTAACATAGCTTTCTGTTTACTCCCTTGTTTATGCCTGGATGTAATTTCATCAGCGTGCTGCAGTCGAGCATTTTGTGGCAGATGAAGAAAGGAAATATGGGTCAGTGCAGAAGCTGTAAATTTGCAACTGATCCCAAAGGATGACACGGAAAACTTCAACATAGGCAGTGCGTTAAAGCTGTAGTCACATAGTGCTATGCTGAATAAAGTCTAAACGCTGCTTAGTCTCAGGGGGTATGTGCATTTTTCCATTGCAGATAGGAATCTGGAAGACCTCTCCAATTTTGTGACCCAGTCTCAAGCATCCAGTATGTGTGTGTCCTGTTTAGTAATGATTGTCTCCTGGGATGGTAAACCTACCCTGATGATCGTGTGTTAGCAGAAATTCATCATATGATACAGTACTTCCCCAAGTAATGCCCTGCTTTGCTCGGGTTGTGCTTCTTGTTTGGGTCTTTGCTCCAGCATGTCCACTTTAGGGGGAAAACAACTCCCTAAGCCAACACACAGGGACCGTGGCACAAAGGCCAGCTCTGACGCCAAGAAGTTGTCCAGCTGTCTAGGTACTTGGAGCTGCAAACTCACTCACTGTTGGCCTGTGGTTTGTGGCTCCCACAGTCACTCAGATGGAGAGGCAGGACAGATCTTTTCCAGGTGGAGCAGGCCCTCTGTTGGATTTATGGGAAGAGAACCAGCTGGGAACAGCCTTACTGTCCACGACAGGCATGCAGCCCTCCCACCCAAACGGGCTCTTTCGTAGGAGAGACATTGCCAAATGTTCCAGAGCATCTGGGAGTCAGTCTTCATGACTAGAGCACAGACAGGCCTCCCTAGAACTTGAAGGCTGAATTTTGATGGAAGTAGTTAGTGTTAATTGCAATTAAACATTCTTATTTTCTGTGTGTGTATGTACACATATGTGTATGTATATATCTACACATGCATATGTCTGCATGTGTGTATAGACATAATGCTAGAGCAATCTGCTATAAGCAATGCTGCATCCTTCCATTTTTGAGGTCTTGTCTGGACACTTTCTAAGCAGTGCTTGGGTTACTGTAAATAATCTTGTTAGAAGTGGTTTTCTTCTATCCCATATGCTCTAATATATAAAAATCTCATTGGATTTCACATGCAATCATTCACATTGATTATTCACTTAACACAAATCATTGCAGCTCCTACACACTGTATTAGTTTGTGTGGTGTGCATATATAGCTTTCTCAGCTGCCTGACCCCTTTACAAATACAGTAAAGCACATGGGAGCTTACTAGTGAAACTTGAAAATGCTCAACTGTTTCAGTTAGGAAACTAATACTTACTATTTTCTCTGTTTCAATTCTATGATCGTGTTTTACTTCTGCCATAGGAATTTTTAGCCAATGTTTTAGCATGGTTTATGTAGACTCCAAAATCCTTTGTCAGTGAATAAATTTTAATTTTTTTTATGTTACAGCTTCCAAAACTTGCCATAGATGGTTTCTGTGAAAGATAATATGCTATGGTCACTAGCCTTTATTATGATCTCTCAAATATTTTTTCTGAATTTTAATGATCTTGGGTTTTGCCTAGGTCTTTCAGTGAAAGGCTACATATATTCTTGCCTCATATTTGCTCTTCATAATTAAGATACAACCTAAAGAGTAGATTAGGTTCCAAATCTTGAACTACTTTGTGTGTGGTACCTCTGAGCAATCTGTGTCCTTCTATTTTTATATTGTTCACATCAATAGTGATTGCTGCTGCCTCACTATGTGCATCATCTTTAAACATAATTAGTTTTACAGTTGCCATTCAATGGCTTTTCAGCTCATATGCTGCAGATCAGGGAACAGGGCAATCAAACAGGGAACAGAGTGGACAGGGCAATCAGGATCAAGCAGCTGAAGTAATGAATGTAATTTCATTTCTATAGTCTCCTTGTCAGGCCATCTTCAGAATCTTTTTTGGTTTAGGATTCTTTGCTTACGGGTTTGTGCTCTGATAATATTTTATGCTAATTTTCTCTTTCAAAAAAATGTTCTTTGTTAATATCCTGGCTGGATGCTATTAATTAATATTCTGAGAAATCAAGTTGTGCTTTAGTCGTCTGCATCCTCGGCATTTGCTTACATTTTGTGATCGTATTTTGTGGAGTGCTGGTGCAGTATAGAACTATAGGCAACCATATTTGTTCCAAGGTGTGTCATTTAGGATGTGTGACTTAGGCTAGTCTTATTTCCCTGATTGCCACATTTATGGAGACATTTAGAGCCTGTAGAATTTGGCCTCATGCTAATGTTTATAAAAGTTGCCAGTGGAAAAATATCAATGTTTACCCAGTTCTTGTGCTCTCTCAAGGTGCTGCAGTTTCCCTCTCTAACATACATATATGTTTGTGTGGTGATATATGATAAAAGAGTGGAAATGAGAAAGCTTTATGCCTATGTGTAAAAACTTTTAATTGTTAAACAATCAAGATATGTTTTTCACTGCCTCTTTGGGTCACTAACCTGTTCCTGTTTTTCTAATCTCCTTTGTCTGAATGGCTATGTCCTGCTTTATTTCTTTCACCCTGATGAGTACAGAACTGGAGTACAAGATCAGTATCTGTACCTTACTGGCTTTGTTTTCTTGCAGCATTGGACAGTAAGTGAGCAGAGGCATTTGTTCTGCAGGTCACATTCCTTTAGTTTTTTTGCATTTTCCTCAGAGATGCAAATATTTTCTGTGATGTACACAGCATAGCACTCTTGATGATGCTTCTCTTAGTATTGTTTCTCTGAGCTGCTTCTGTGGCTGCATACTGGCAGTAACTTTTAGTGTGGCTTTTTTTTTCCCCTCAGAATTGTCGCATTTGAATAATTATACTGCCCATTTTAATACCTCGATAGTCCTGTGATAATTAATAGTGCTTGGACTGAGGATAGTGAGGAGCTGGTAAAGGTTTCTGCTGCTGTACCCTGAGTAGGGAATGTGGCGTTCTCTCTGTGCAGAAAGAATATTGTTTTGTGGGAGACATAAAAAGTTACCAGATCTCTGTGCCACACAGAAATAAAAGCCTAGTCTTTGGTGATACAGATGTAGGAAAGAAACAAATCTCTGATGAACAAAAGGAACAAAAAAGTGGTGGGGATGGGGAGATAATATTCTGAATGAAAACTAGGATAGGATAAATGGAAACAAAAATGGTATCCCCACAGACAAACTTTTTCTGTGGGCTGTCAGTTCTCTGCCTTCTCCTGTATCCCATTCCTGTTCCTGTCAAGATATTGAGCTTATACTTTTACCTCCAGCTGAGGAGAACTGGGCATGATTCCAGCATTAGGTGGAGTCAGGCTTTTTCGTTCTTCACACCTCTCTCTGAATTAAAGTGTACATGCATCCTCAGAGTAAAGTCCTGAATAATGTGGTTGACCTTTAGGATTAGTGTTGTTGCAAAGACAGCCTTATTTATTACTGTAACTTAGCTGGTGTTTTCTGACTCACACACTGAAGGCATGAAATGTTATTGACAAACTTCCATGGAAGATACAAACTGATTTATAGTAAAGCAAGTTATCTTACCTAAAGTAAAGCCTTACATATTTTGAACTGAAAGAACATTGAACATGTTCTCACTCCAATCATTTTTCACTAACCTTACTTGGTAATTACAGGAATGTAAGTTTCTATTTGTTTTTTCTTTTCTATTTTTTCTTTTCTTATGAATGTGGGGGTTTTTGTATTGAGAATTTTAGAAATTCCGAATCTTTATGTGTGGTGGAAGAAGACGTTACTGTTTTAAAGCAGCTGCTTAGCAACACTGCTTGGCTGTTTCACAATCAGCCAGCTCTTCCCACACACTGCAGTGAGATGTACGTCATTTCACGGTGACTGCATTCCAGCTTTTCTTTTGAGTTTGTCTTAGATCTTAAAGAAAATTAAATAATAAGAGTTGGAAAAAAGAACAGGAACCTTTGGTGTCTTAACTTTTTTATAATCGGATGATTAATGCTTTAATATCCTTTTGCAATAACCATGTTCCAGAAGTTCCGGCTAAGAAAACCTGGGTGAAGCCCAAGAGCTAATTCAAACCACTTGGGAAACCCCCCTGACAATCCCCCTCAGCTGGGTCCCAGCATTTGATGTATAGCTGGGGCATATTCCCACGTGAACCTCCACTGCCCAGATTTCTAAAATTTTCAGTAGCAGAAAAGGCTGCATTTGGTAAGAATGAATGCTGGAGGAGATAACCAGTGAGTTGATCAAGCTGTCTGTTCACATGAGCAGCAACACAGGAATCAGGGGAAGTAAATTCAGGAATCTGAATCTTGAGTTTGAGATTGAAGTCACCAAACCACTGTACCTACTGGCGACTACCGAATGCTTTTGCTGGACTTAGCACTGAAATGCAGGTTACAAAGCCTGTCTCTCAGTCAATGTCAGTGAAGCACACATGAGGTGATAAGACCCTTTATGCTTTTTGTATTCTATCATGGAGTCTAAGATTGAAATATTTTTCCATCAGGGCTAAATCTTACTGTTGTGATACCAACTTCTACATTTTTTTCAGTTCATGTAACAGTGTAATATAACACTCCTACAAACCTTTCCCAATCTATGCATTTCCTGAAAAACTTAAATATGAAGCTAAGATTTCAAAGTGATATACTGCTCTGAGTTGCTGATTGTTGCTACAGTACTCAAAATATTCGATATCAAGAGTATCACTCAACGTAGTAATTGAATAATAATCATTGCAGATCTTCTAATTTAAGGATAAACAACATATAATGAAGTACAAATTAATTTTTTTTATGGATTCACTTGTACTGGGAGCAAACCAGGTTTTTAAGAGGTTGGTGTACAATTTAGTCTTGTGACTTGAAAGTTGAGGGCAGTCAGTGCTGTAAATTCAGGCTTTTAACAGGCAGTGAGGGAGGAGTATCTGATAAAATAAACCTAACTGATTTTGGAGGATGTGCTGCTTTAGTACAATGTTCTGCATACAGAGAAGAAACTTCTCACCATACTTTTAGGAGCAGACCAAGTGTGTTCAGCATTTTCTATCATGTACTTTATTATCTAAGAATTAGCATGTTCTCCGATAGGTAAAGTTATCAGATGATAATTTTCACAAGACAAGAAGAGGAAATAGGATAAGAAAAAACTAGATTCTTTAAATGTTTCCTCTCAGTCTGCAGATGAAACCAGAGTGGAATCAGTATCTTTAAAAAGGATGAAAGTGTGGGTTTCTGCAATGTGACAAGTATAGTATGTGTTTTTGTGTTTGTGTGTATGTGGAAAAGTAATTTAGTACAAGGCTTCATATCCAAATTTGTAGAAGTGATTTATTCAACTGAAATATCCTTTCAGAAGAGATATAAATAGCATTGCATTTTCACATTAACATTTGTTTGTTAAAATGATACCATACTAAAAATCTTTTCCACTGTTCTGTTTGATAAACTAAAATGGGATGTTACCTATAATTGGATGAGTCAACAACTGTGGGAATTGGCATTAATTTCCTTTGTTGTGACAAGTGATACTGGTGTGAGAGAGGTCTCAAGAAGAATACCAAATACTTCTAAGTTGTTAGTCATTGAAATGTAATAATGATGGGACAAACTAGGGATTGAGAAACAGTATGAGACTTACCTTGTTTAAAATTTAGCTTCAAAGCTTCTTTCAATTAACTAGTGTAAAAGACTTAAACTAATAAAATTAACTTGGTTATATTTCTGTTGGAAAAAGCCAATTACTTTCTACCAATAACTGTGTATGCTTTGGGACAGAAATAATATTTAGAGTTCCTGAGGTACTTGGTATACTGAGGTCACATACTGCTTCTCAAATTATTTAGCCAAAAAGGGCAATACTAAAGTTTTAGGGATGTGGTGCTTCTTCCTTGACTTGGTTCTCCAGTATTATTAAAACATGAATTACTAAATTAATCTCATATTAAGTAACACAGCTGTTAATATTTCCTTTTCTCTTCTGTGGGTTGGAGTATATATCTAGAAGACCATAAGGTGGTTGCTGCTATGGTTGCCTTTGATAAATCGTCTTCTTTCCTCTCCTTCAGTGACATGTAATCTTCTGTTGTCATTTGGAAATCACACATTGCTTGTCTTCAATCCTGTATTTTGCAGGGGCGTTCAGATGTTGGTGTAGCGGTGCTCTCTATCTGGTGTGAGGCTTTATGATGTTTTCTTAGCTTCTGTAGAAAGGCTGACTAGTACCAGGGTGATAATGAGGCTTTTTGCAATGTGTTAATTAAATTTTATAAATGCATGTTGAGTAAATCCAGTGGAACCGGTTTTTGAAGTAAAATACAAACACTGCGCACTCAGACTTCCTCCATAAACAAATGGTTGTGATTCATCTTGCAGTGTTTCATGAACTGTACATTTCTTTCCTGGTTAGTTGTCTGTTCAATGAGCACAGGTTGGCTTGCACACTCTCCATTTCATGTTGTATACATTTCATGTATGTAACAGGTACTAAAATGATATATAAAATACTTTTCTATTTTTGTTTCTTCTTTGAAGATCCCTTTTAAGGCGATACTGAGATTCTCAAGAGTGAACAATTTGTTAAACACGCGGGTGGAGTTGATAAACTGTACCAGCAGAGATGCATATTTTCATATTTGGCACTGGTGTTTCCTACTTGATGGCAATCTACAAATATTTACATACTGCAAAAGTAAATGAGTTATTGTGGTAGCTGTTGCTGTTTCTTGCTTTGACAGGAAGGAGTCGACTCTCCGTGTCAGAGTTCAGTCACAGACTATACACACGGGTGTGGAGTGTTGCACACGCAGCTTCTGCTCCAGCTGCCATTTTGTCATCTCGGATGAAGTCTGTTCAGACCTCCTTCTCCTTTTTTGTTCCTGCTTATTGTGCTTTAGAGTGTTAACTGATAGTTAGAAAGGAGATTTCCATTTGTCATTTATTTTTCAGGGTCAGTGTTTCAACATTTTTTCTTTGAGCTGCATATGTGTTGTCCTTAGGACTTGTTTTGTACAGAACATAAAAGAACCCATGTGTGTCATGCTTTGTTTCGCAAGGAGAGATCAGAGGGCCCTATGCAAGGTGGTCAGCGTTGTGTGACAGGTAGTGCACAGACTGAACTCAGGGCAGGGAAGGGATATTCTGGGTTAGAGGAAGATGGATGTGCTGCCTGTGTCCCGCTGAAGGTGTGTGTTTCTCTTCTGTGGAGCTGGAACATTGAATAGTCTGGAGAGCTGTCTGTCATTAATGTTGGCCGGGAAAGGTCACCCAGGCCGTGAGGGAGCAGATCCTATTGACAAACTAGATCTGGGAGGAAGAGAGCTGAAGTTCTGTATTTGCAGTGTGGTGTGGCTGGCCTGGTGGTCTAGGAACACTTCCTGCATTTCATTAAATGCTATATATGAATTTGATACTCTTAACAGGCACTATAACAGCTGGATGAGCTCTCTTGCATAGTAATAGTATTGTTTTAAAGCAAGTGCCAGATGCAGAGGCTTATTGCCACAGGCACTGATCTGTTCAGCTGCTAATATCAGCTTTCTACTCTCTTGTTCTGTCTGTAGCACGACTTTTCCCCTTGCTCCTTCAGATGTTATCCACCTCAGCAAACTGGTGCCTTGGCACTCTGAGGGCATGTTGTGGTGCTGATGGTCTCATTTAAGCTACAGTTAGATTTGCCCACCTTCCCTTCCCATATCTGGGTTTACTTCTGTGCTGTGTCACCTCCGTAGAAATCGTCCCTGAGCTGGTTGGAAAAATCACTGTGCTTTTGGGATGTTCATAACAAATCTGCAAGTTGTTGGATGGGCTGTGAGTTTAACAAGATGGGTGCTCATTAGAGGTTTCAAATTAAAATGCTGACAAGCTGGAGCTGCTGCATTGCACCTGTTGTGTTGGTGTTGCTGCTGTTGCAGCTGTTGCCTCTGTCTATGTTCCTTGCTGCAAAGTGTGCATCTTTTTAGGAGCTGAAGTTCTGGAGAACCTAACTGTAAGCACTTTGGAGCAGTGAATTGCCTTCCTGAGGTATAACAACTACCAATGGTAATGGCCCATCAGGGCTTTGGAGCATTGCTACTGTATGTTTAATAAATTATAAACCAAATATATCTTAGGGGGATACAGATTATTTAAAGTTTCTGCTGCTTACTACAGGGTATTCAGGATTATCTGTTTGGGTCCGTTTTTGGATGTGTTGAAAGAACCATTTACATTTGCAGTCTAAAGAAGAGAGCCTTTTGCACTAATGACTGATGCTTTCTTTAATCATATTGTTCTCACTACAGTGCTTAAGCAAAAAACATTTCAGAAGCATTTAAGAGTTTAAAGGCTTGCAGGTTTCTGATTCCTATACTAGCCTTAAAATTTTTCCCTCTTTCTAGCATTTCCTGTGATCCACAGGAAAGATTAAATATATTAGCATAGAGAAACTTGTAGTGTCTTCTGTAGATTTATTTTGAACCTGTTTTTCATCAAGCTTTTCTGTACTAATGTTCCCACCTGGAACAGCAATGCTAACAAACATTGCCTTTTTTAAAAACACCTGTAAAAGCTGTCAGATTTTCTTTTTGTGAGTGATGCATGTACGTGTAAAAAAGCACAGTCACTGCCCAACATGCTGGCAGTCTAAATAACACAAGAAGCAAACCAGAAGGGGTGGAGAAGAGGGGACATACCTGTCTGTTTTTAGATGAGACTCAATAAATGGGTTTGGTATATATTTTCAGGATTAGATTAGTGGCTGCTTTTTGGTGGTGGTGGTTGTCTTTTACAGGTTTGTAGCTTTGACCTGAGATGTGCATTTGTTTAGAACCAGTTCAACATCCTCAAAGCAGTGAGATGTCCAGATAAAAAGGAATTTCATCTCCAGTCCTTCTTTTGAGGAAAACATAACAAGAAAAGAGCAGAGTACAGGCATACAGCAGATCTTGTGCTGGATGCCAGTTAGGAACATCATACTCTTAACATGAAATAGGGGGATATAAGCAGGATTTTGTCTGCAAGATGTGAAAACTCTGGTAAGAGTAAGTAAACCTTTAGCTGGAGTGTCTGGTTCTCAATACTGCGGGTCAGAAATAATGAGAGAGTCCAGGAGATCCAAAGGGAAGTGTTGAGAATCCTCACACACTAGGGAAAAAAACCAGGAAGGGTCTGGATAGGCAAATCTTGGTTTTTCTTGGAAAGGAGACTGCTACGACACGTGGTGAGTCTTCAGGGAAGTAAATAATAGTTACTGTATAATAGAAAGGAACAAAGTTTTCTATTTCCGTTGTGAGTGGGGCAGAAAATACTAAGTAGTGGCAGAGGACATCTAAATCAGTAATTAAGAAGGGTTTTCCTTTCTAATATTAAGGGTAGTCAAGCACTGGAATAGATGGCTAAGGGTGGTTGTACAGTCCCCAGCATTAACAGTCATTTTTAAAAGAGCAGTTTGAAGAAGTAATGACACTTACTATTGATTGAGCCTTGGAAGAAGAAAGGATTAGTGTCTTCACATGGTTTCCTTCTGAATCTTTTTTCTAGATGTCTTTAAAAAAATGTGCTAAAGTAATGCAGGAATGTCCTGGAAAAATAGCAAAAATTTACACTGTGGCTTTGCAAAAATATATTGGTTTATATCCATTCCTATTTTCTTTCTCATTTGAAATATTTTGATATTTCAGGTAATGTAAAATGTACTGTGAGTTGAACTGTTGAACTGTGCATTATCCCCCATTTTTTTGTAAGTTTATTAGAAAGATCATACATATAAAAAGAAACTTGTATTTAAAAAAAGGCCTGCATTCAGGCAACTATTCAGTTTTGTAATTTCTCCAATAGTTCAAAAACATCTTTGATGTTTTTTATATCTTAAACTGAAACAATATCACTTTGGTGGCAGCCCAGACCATCATATGTGAGTTATAAATTTATAAATATGAAAATAATTTGAGATTTCAGAAAAGCGGTGCATTTATTTTACGTGGCAAAGTTATTACAGTCCAAATCTGTCATTGGCTGGAAAAGCTAACAAAGGCTGAAAAATGCATGTGAATGATAAATCTTATCCATCTGGTGTTGTTTATGTCGTGCAACTGTGTTGTACTGGTCATCACTTAGTCCACATGATCTGCATATGATTGCTCAGGGGTTTTTGTTTGTCTTGATTTATAGATGACTTTGATGAGCTTGTGGTGAGTAACAATGATGTTGTGCTCAGAAATATCGCTGAAGATTTGCGGAATCGTTTACCCATCGAGGCAATGTTTACTTCGGAACATCAGGCTGTTCAGAAAGTAAGCTACTGGTTATGGTCTGCTTTTGCTGAACCACATCATTTATTCTGATAGCATTTTTAGCAGTAGTTCATAGTAGAGAATGAACATGGGTTGAAGTATAGGAAATCTCAGTTTGGTTCTCAGGTCTGTTGCTCTATGTTTGCNTGGTTTTCTCAGTGGAATTTGATAACCCAGTTTACATGCAGGATTTCTGTAGCTTAATTTTTTTTTTTTTTTTTAATTGTTGCATAGGGAAAAATATGGATCTCGGGGATTTTGGGAAAGGTGGGATAGTGGGACAGTTAACGTGTGACAGTGTAAGTGAAGTTAAGAGACTTGGTTATGCCTTTCTAAGGTTTTGTTCCTCTTCTCAGATACACCAGCATCCACTGCCCATGATTCATGTTGATGCATTCCTTTATGATGATGATGTTGTTGATTCATTGTGTGAGGAGGGGAAAATGAGTAGGAGCTACTGCACAGAGTGTGGCTCATACAA
>VYZP01064985.1:2680-22264 GCA_013400635.1 Hypocryptadius cinnamomeus | reverse complement strand
TTTTTTTTTTTTTTTTTTTTTCAAGGTGCTTTTCCTACTATTAATTTCTGGACTTTGACAATGACTGAGCTTTCAGCAAGCCGCTGCATGTTAGCACCCTGGAAACCCTAAAACTGAAGCTAACTTGTGCAGCTGTAGTGCTTTAGGCTGTCTGAAGGGTGACTCGCTTCCTATATCAGGATTATGCTCACACTGCTGTCTGGCAAACTGTAAAGGTAAACGCCCAAAGAGGGGAAGGCAATGGCTGGGGGGTGAGCTGTAAATACAGCAGTCTGTGAATCAAACCACTCTCCCTCTCCCACCCTTTCTAGAAATCTATCAAGCTGGCAGGCTGCCCTGCTTGAAATAAATGTGGAAAATATTATGTAACTCTGCCCTGTGCGCTGCACTGACAGTGTAGGCACTAGTCAGGTTTTGGTTACACTATCTGTTGTGGCTATTTTTGGTGACCAAAGACTTCTCTCTCTAAATTTATGTCTGTATTTCGTTTGCCCCCACCCTCGCATTTATGCTTTTTTTCCTTTTCCATCAACAACAGAATGCAACTCATCTTCTGCAAAAAGAAGAAAAAGCTGTTTAAGGGCTATTCTTTTTTAAAAATAATACACGCCCTCCCCACCACCACTACCAAAAAGTAAACAAAACCCCCTAACATACTGCTGGAGGAGGGATTTATCGCCTCTGACTGCAGCCAAGCACTGAAAGAGTCAGTCTCAGATCCCCTCCCCTAGAGTTATAGGCTGTGTCAATACCTCCCTCTGCTGAAAGCTCTGCATTCTTCCTCTCCTGCCTGACTGCATTTCGCTGTGGCAGGACTTGCCAGACCAGAAGGAATCTGTGACACACACTAGAGTACCCCACTTGCTGCAGCACAGCTGCCCTACCGAGATTATACCCTCTGGGGAATGCATAAACTTAATCTATTTGTCCTTCCCCAGTGTGACTGTTTGCAGACTAAAATCTGAGTTTAGGAAAAGATGATAATTTGGAGTCAGATGACTTTTAAAAATACTCTTTGAAGAACTCCTGTGATGGGATTCAGTCATTGTCAAGAGACAATTTGTTTGAAGACAATTCTATGTGTGTGTGCCTTACAAATTATTTTCCTTCAGTTTTAGTCACTTAACTAGTTTTTGTTCTAGAAATAGTAAAATTACCGTGTGGTTTGTGATCCATTGTGCTTCATAAACTACCATGTAAGACTTTAAGTATTGTGTTACTCAAACAGATTGAATTATCTTAATGGTTGGAAAATCTATGAATCATCTCAACTACAACTGGTGTGGTTATTAGGGAGCTCAGTTTTTCAGAGGCTGTGGGATTAGGGACCCATGCCAGTCATTTCTCATCTCAGATCATTATAATATAAAGATTTTAAAGTGATCAACACATTTTATTTGTGTCTGTTTTAGGTACCCCAAATGGACATACTAAAAAGGCCAGTGATTTTATCAGAGGTGAATGATTGCACTTAGGAGAATCAAGCAACTTCCAGATGTCTCAAGTTAGGCCCCTAATTTTAATAGAGGAATAGAAGCATTCAAATCCAATAGTTTTCTCTATGTTTATCACTCCCTTGGAACTTTTGGAGTGTCTGCCTGTGTTGTGGGAAAGGCTAATGACTGCAAAGCCATAGCTGAGCTACAGCACTTCACAGCTTTTAGTTAATAATAGTTAATAATTTTTAATATTTCCTCATTATGTTCAGTGGCTTCAAATCAGATGAATTTTCCCTCTATTTGATGGCAGACGGCAAAAAACCATCTACATCAAAAAATTCTACATCAACTTCATTCTAGAAGAAGTACAAATTGCGTTGCTTCTGTTAACTTTTTCAACTGAACTTTTTAATGTGTTCGGGGAAGTTTGGTAACATTGGAGGTGAGAAGAGTAATAAGGAATAAGGAAAAACCATAAATTCTGTGTACATAAAATTGTTCTGATTGGATGGGGTTCAAAAAAAGCAAACAATGCAGAGCATGGGTAGAAAGCAGACAGGAGGGTGCAGGAAGGAGCACAGCTGTAGGGAATAAAAACACTCAGGGGAAGGTCTTATGTGGAGGAGAAGAAATCATCATCACGTGTTGAAGTTTTCGGGAAGGTGCTATTGTATGCAGACTTGTAAGCAGAACTGACCTTAAAAAGGAAGAAATACAGGACTACTTGCTACAAAAATGATGGTAGGAATTAGGCTTTGTAGGAAGAGAGGAAGGCTTGATGTAGAGTGTGCTGTGAGGTTGAGGTCTTATGGCTCTCTGGAAGGTGGCTTTTCCTAGCAGGAGAAGGCTTGGTCTTTCCCTGTAGAGAAACAGAGGTGCCAAAGATACCTGTGTGATTCATTGAACATATATTTTTTTAAGGAGGTTTGCTCATTAATTATGGTGCAGAATAGTCTACCATTTTTTGCTTCATACCTTGGATATTTATAACTGCTAGAAAAATGCTAGCAAAGTTATTTGGTTTACAGAAGGAAAAGCTTGTCATGTATTTGTACTTGACATTTTTTCAAAATTACATGATCTGATATTAAGATTTTATTTGGATGTTAAGCCACTCATAGACAGGTTTTATAAAATGCTGGCTGTGACCTGCTGAGACAAACCTGAGAAGCAGAGATGCAAAATTACTTAAATGGATATGGAAAAACTGTTTTTTCTGGACTTCACTGGCATATTGGATATGCCAAGGTTTCTAGCATTGGGCTGGATGTTATTACTGATAAAGAAAAAGGCATGTTTTTTACCTCTGACATTTTTCCCTCCCCCCTACCCCAGGCTGTGGTTTGCAAGGATGACTTAGAGGGAGACATGTAACTGACTGAACTTTTCAGTAATTAACACATGAGCATTGCTGCACTTTGTGTTAGCTTATTCTCTGTGAGAGTTTTAGACGGTTGTGAGAGTTTTAGATGGTTGTGGTTAAGGCACAAGGTAGCATTTAGCATTCAGTGCTTCTGTGTTAACTGAGATGCTCTGAGCACTCAACTGAATGTCTCCTCTAAACAGAGCTAGATTTAGATGGGGGCAGACAGGCTACAAAATGTGCATCCTGGCTGGAACAGGGCAGTCAGAAACGCATCTGTAATGCTGTGGGTATGTAGTTGGGAGTCAGCTGAGTGACAAAGTCTAAAGCAGTGACTCAATGGGAATCTGCTGCTGGCTTTGGGTCTCAGGTGCTAGGTTCAGTTCTGTGAGCTCTGTAAAGCTTCCCCAAAGTCCACAAGGCTCTTAAGGGATCTTTAGGGAAGACAGATGAAATGAGGATATGAAAAGCCCTGTACTTATAGCACAACTGAACTCAATTCACTTTTATCACTCTTTCAGACAACAAAGTGTATATTTATGTAGGGCTTTTTGCTCAACAGAGTGGCCGTACAACAGGATGCTCCTAATGAAGCTAGAGTTTTAGTATCAAAAATGTCTGGACTAGCTGGGCCTACAATGCAAGAAATACATGAATCTCTAGGATATCTAGAGTAACTTGATAGGGGCACGCTTCTCTTGCAAAAGCAGTGCCACATGTTTATACTGCTTAGTTTGGAAAGTAAAACAAGAGACTCTAGGAGATGGAATGTGTATGAGAAGGGCTCATTATCAGTTACGCTAAATACTCAATGAAACCTGAGGCCACACAAATCTCAACTGGTTTCAAGTTTTCTTACAGTCGAAACTCAGATCAGGTTCCTTGAGAGTTCAAGAATTTCTAAGCAAAACTAGACCTGCTAGATGCATAGAACTTGAATAGCAGCTTTACAGTACATGCTCAAAGTACTTGCTATAAATTAATAACTTTCCACAGCACCCATGTGATTTAGAGATATTTGATTAGCCTCTTCTTACAATTCAGTCCATAGGCAAACAAAAAAGTGGATTTTTTTAAGGGTTTTAGTATGGAGTGATGCACTTAAACATTTCATTGAGTGGCTAACCTCTATAGGTAGACCTATAGGTCTAGGTTCCCATCTGGCTTTTAGGCATGCACAAACTTTTACAAGTATTGTACTGAACTGGTCATCTCAGCAAAGCCTGGTTGTGGTGAGAGCGAGATTATCTATCTTCAACGAAAGCTTTGTGGCAACAATATGGGTCCTCATTTTGGTTTGTAAATTATTTTTTTGTTTTAGTACACTTGATAATTATACAGACGGGTGAGCTATTAAATGGAGTATTTGCATATGATTGAAAATTTGCTCTGTCAATTCGGTGATTTTAATCCTGGTGTTCTCACTGTCCCTGAATCCAATGGCTGCAAAACCTGGCAATATGTGTAGTGTTTAGGTGTGAATATTTGGGTGAACACATTTTAATGTACATCTTCTGCTAGTTGGTCATTTTTGGCAGGAGTCCTATGGAAAAATGGGCAGCATTTTGACACAGAGTAGTTCATTTGGATGTCTGAGTGTCTACATGCACATGTCCTCTCCCCCGGGCCCCCGAAGGAGTTATACAATGTACACGTGCAAGATCAACAGGATGGCCCCTCCATTAAGTGACCGAACAGGAAACCAGGAGAGTTAACTCCTGTTCCTGATTCTTTGAAACTTGCTGCCTTCAAGTCTGGGAAATCCACTTAGGAAAACTGAGGCACGTGAAATCTATCAGTAAGACAGGAGAGTAGGGTGACTTTGTGGTGGTATTTGAATAATTTGAACTGGCAAGGAAAAATGTGGACGTGTCTTAAAAACACTGTTAAAACTGACTTTGAAGCCTTGAAACACATGCTCAAGGATAGAAAATAGAAGAAAACTTTAAAGATCCACTTCAGGATTATAAAAAAATATTGCTTTGGCTGTTTTCCAATCACAAAAGCAGATTTGATGGTATCAAAAGGCAGATTTGTATTTTTTCTGTCAATCACTCTTGAAATGTTTGCAGAACTCTATAAAAATTTCACTTTTTTTTGCTTGAAATGTCCCTTTTTGATATGGGGCAAAAGAAAAATATTGCTTGTTCTCTAGCTTTCTTAATGATGTCTCAATTTGTGTAGTCCCCGCATTCCACCAAAACAAAATAAGTCTTACTTTCTAAAACTACCAGAGGACTGAAACTCCTCTTATTCTTTATTCCAATTAATTATAAGAACATTTTTTTACCACCTCTAAATGCTTTAGATGCTCTGTTTTGGTTTTAGTGTCAGTGATCTATTATGGCTCTGCTACTTTCATGGAGGGGGAATATATTCAATCATGAAATCCAAGGAGTACTAGGATGAGTGAAGCCTATGGCCCATGGTTTTCTCTTGTTAATATGGCTTGGGAAGTTTTTGTACACTGTGTGTTCCTAAACTTTCCTTTCTGTGAAGATTCCTGGGTGTCTTACAATGTGTGAGCTTGTTGTTGCTTTTTAGTTTAAATGTCTACCAGGAAGTGTCCCTGTTTCCTTCAGGAAAAGTTCCATGTATGCAAGAAAATACTACTGCTAAGTCACTACTCCTGGTTAAGTGCCTCAAAAAAATTAGATGGGGTGGTTTATTCTTTGTGTCTTTGGTCTACTTAACTGCCCACCTCAAATATAAACTTTAGAATCCCCTAGGCCACATTAGGCCATGGGAAATGTGCCTTAAAACAGATTAGGTCAATACAGAACTGCTAGATTTTTGAACTTTTTTCCTCTTCCTGGGCCACAGAGACAACATATGTTGAAGTTTCTGTATAATTTTTTGAGTAATATTCTGGAATCCAATTTCTTCTTCTAAAGAAGAAATTCAGATGCTCAGTGGATGACAGATGCCTAATGGATGACATCGTTTACTAGCTACAGCATTTAAAGTCTAATTGCAACCTGATCTGCTTCTCTTCTCTAGATCTTCCTCCAGCTGAGCAATCTGTCACCTTGCCAGGCCTTTAGCAACTAGTACCTCAGGCACCTATTTTTGTGCATCAGTTCCTCTGTCACTCCAGAATTCCAACTCTGTTTCCCAGTAGCAGGTTCTAGGAGGTGAAGCGACTGGCACCTGCCTGTCCAAACAGCGGGGTGTCCATTCTGTCTGTCTGCCTGGAAGGCGCTGGGCTGGCTATGTGTTTATAAACTTTGATTGATAACTGCACCTGTGCAGCTGCCAAGGTCAGGCTGCCTTTGGGAGAATGTTTTATCACCACGGGCACCTGGCTTGGCGTAAGATTTAGGGATGTGGCCTGTCTTTGATGACATGGTTCTGGCAGTCTGAAAAGACTTTGTTGCAAGACATTGGCCTGCAAAGTCTAACCAAGTGACAGCTTTGCTTTTTGATAGCTGTTGGAAACTTGGAATGAAGAAGCAAGTCTAAACTCCATCTACTGCATCAGTGACTGATGTTAATACTTAATAAAATATAATAAAATTTTCCCACTGATGAATGCTGCTTCTGAGGGCCTGGGGTTAAAGAGGTTAGAAATTTGTTGCACTGTTTGTGTTTTGTAAAGCAAGTACAGGTACAGTTTCCACAGATCAGTACCTTTTGACTTGTGAGGAGGGATGGCTGAGGAGTCAGACCAGGTTACTCAGGGGTTTATCCAGACAAATTATAAAAACTTTTTATATAGAGACTGCACAGACACTTTTGCCATCCCATTCTACTCTCCTCATGGGGAGGAGAGTTTCTCCTAATATCTGGTGTGAATTTCTCTTTCATTTTTTCCCCCATTATCTCATCATTCCAACACATATCACTGTAAACTGTCATGTTCCAGACTCTCAGCAACCTTGCCTGTACAGGCATTGATGAGCTCCACAAAACCAACTCTTCTCCTTATTGAGCAAGTCTGGGTTTCTCAGCCTCTCCTTACTGAGCAAGTATCCTAGCCATGGTGTCCCTCACACTTTTGTTAGAGGAGAACTGAAGAACAGAGATCTTGAGAGGGTAAAAGGTAGAGGGACTTTGCAAGAAAGACTAGGACAGATGGAAGGAAAAAGGAGCCTTTGAGAGCAAGAAGTCATTCTCCTAGTATTGCCTGCCACCCTTGAAAGATATGGAGGGATTATTTGTAAAGAGGGTCTGAGACAGCCAGCGATAGAAGCTGGATGTGCTGACTGCAGATGACACAGTGAGGAACAGAAATGATGCATCTGGGAAAATACATATGGCACTTATTGGCAGGCTGAAAGGAAAAGTGGGGAAAGCCATGGGCTGAGCATTATTGTCCTGCTTCAGGACTTTCAGCTGAGACTGAGATGCTGCAATGACTTAGTCGTAGTGATAACTTTAAGAACTTGTATAAATTTAATGAGGACGTTTAAGTATGCTATAATTCTTTGACCTGAGTTTTCTATCCTTAGCTGTCACTTATTGAGACTAAAGGTGCAGAAATCTATATACTTTCTCTTGTATTGCGAGGTACTGAAAGCCTGAATATATGCTACCCTTTCTCTAAATCTTCCAAGTTGGCACCTCATATCACTTACAGAAATTTAAAATAAGAGAAGAAATTCTAGAAGTTACCTCTCAACTCTTCCAAGGCATTGATGAATCACTGTAATGACAGCGCTATGTTGAATACAGCTTTCTTTTTTTTGTCTTACTAAGGTCATATTTTAGTTATAATGTTCTATTCTGGAATAATTAGAAGTAAAATTAGTCAATGGGATGTTTAAATGTTATGTTACTATAATCTCTCTAGAAGCATTTTGAGTTCTACTTGCAGTGAGAGAACCATTTTGGAACAGAACAATTTACTGCAGGGTCTGACTAATCTAGGGGTTACATATGTTGGGTTATGTGGTATGTTTGAATATTTTGTGGTGGTTTGTGGTCCCTTGATATCCATAAAATCACTGCTTGTACTCATGACAGGATTCCTAACATTCATAAATAATGTGTGCTCCTTCTTTTTCACTTCCTGATGGGTAATTGGTGCATTGCCTAAAACTCCAGATCCAGCAGAAGCAGTACACTGGAAAATATAATTCTTCCTAGTGATTTGGGTAATAAAAATGTCAGTCAGGCTTAGGCAAGGATGCTAAAGCTTTCCTATTGAAGTCTGTGTCACAGGATAAATATGTGCGTGTGTTTTAACCCACAGTTTCAAAGAGTTCCTTTGGCTGGATCAGAGAGATAGTTTGGTCTCCATGTATGGATTTGGGTAGAAAAATGATGCTGAGATACTTCTACTGTATAGGTTTATAGATAGTGTGTTTGAAGGGGAAAAGGTTCTGTGGAAGTTCTAAACAACAGAAGAAAGGTCTAGGCTTCAGCAACTATTTAGAAGATGAAGGTGAAGACCTTCAATAATTTCTTATAATGGATGGCTTAACATGTGGACGAACACATGTCCTTTTGGCATACCTAACTGCAAGTAAAAAATGTACTGCTGTTTCTAGTTTTCATTTATATGCTCTATATCACTAGCCCTTGTTCTCATGGAGCACTTCAACTTACTAAATATCTGCTAGAAATACAATACAGCAGAGAGGAAGCAATGTAGGAGGTTCTTGGAGTATGTGGAAGATAACTGCCTGACACAGCTGGTGAGTGAGCCAGGGAAGGTGCCCTGCTGGACCCATTTGTGAACAGAAAAGAATTTGTGGATGATGTGATGGCTGGATGCTGACTTGGTCATGACAATGACAATTCTTGGAGAAGTAAGCAGAGGGATCAGCAGAATTGTCACTCCGGACTTCCGGAGGACAGAGTTGGGCCTGTTTGGGAGACTGGTTGACAGAGCCTCTTGGGAGGCAGTTGTGAAAGGCTAAGGAGTCCAGGAAGGCTGGATATCCTTCAAGAAGGAAATATTAAAGGTACCTGGTTTTCTTCAAACTATGCAATCTGTTTTTCCCCCTGCTGTTTAGTCTCCCACTTGGCTATTGTTTCTCTCCGAAAAAGCATGTTGGCTCTGCAAATTTGCCTGCTCCCTTGACTGTCTGCATTTCTTGTGGGTTCTTGCATCATGATTATTGGAGTATCTGAACAGTCTTGTATTTTGTCTGCTTATGGAGATAGTAGAGAAAGTTGCCCAAAGATTAATCTGAGGAAAATAGTTCTCAAGATTTGACAGGAAACTTCATGACATGATAGAGGGCTAATTCTATCCAAATTGCTCATCTAAAGCACTAACTGGAAAGATATGAAGAAACATACTGGGCTTTGAAAAGAGCTTTTGAATCCTTAATTTTATAGATAGTGTCTTTGAATTCAGTGGATTTACCCCCCTCTGCCATGAAAAAGGAAGGTGTGTGAATGGGACTGGTTAATTTTTTTTCTTTGGAGTAAGAGTTCTGCTTCTTCAGTATGTGGTTATGTACTGTTCTGGCTGCATAAAAATGTCAAGTGTTTCATCTCCTTTCTAAACTGGGACACCACAGAATGATAACCAAAAGTATCATTATCTTGATGGTCTCCCAGTCCCTGTCCAAGCAGAATTTGGGTATGGCCCTTTGCTGTTGTCATCCATCTTTGCATGGATAATAGCTAAGCCTACTGGTAGAGGGTTTGCAATCTGTAAGCACTCAGCTGCAAATTCATGATCTGTCACTCTTAGACAAAATGAGGATGTCTCAATAGCTCAGCTGAAGTGAAATGGGAACAGGAAGTCAAAACTGAGCCCATGTACCCAGGTGTCATCTTTAATCTGTTTGCATCTAATAGACCTGTTTCTACTGAAGTTAATGGAAAAATTGATTCACTTAATGGAATATATTTGTCTTAATTATATGCTTATTTTAATTATGTGTTCTGAATCTATTATCACCTACTTCTAGAAGTCCCCAAGTGGGTGAGATTTTGTTGTGCTGTTCACTGTAAAAGCAAATACATGAAAGCAAAATTGTACCCCAGGCAGCTCAGATTTTCAGCACTGTCATTTGAGAAGTGGATAAGTTGAGGGGAGCAGGCACCCCCAAGCTCCCCTCTCCCTGTCCAGCCTTCTTTTTTCCTTTTTAAGATTTAAAGATTTAAAAGTCTGGAGGAACTGTTGATTTTGGATCACATCTGGTGATTATTTTCTTAAAAAAGGAATCTTTTGCAGTAGCATTGGATGAACTACAATTTCACTGCTAAGGAAGAGCATAAAACATGCTTCTAGCTTCTCACTGAGTCAGGGAGTTTATATATTTATTTTAATTTCCACCACTTTCCATTTCTGTCTGTGAACATTTATATGAAGCTTTTATCTTTCCTGCATTCTATCATTTGTACCACAGGGTTGCCACCAGCTGGCCGAGGTCTAGTTTCCGTGGCTGGTGTGCTGGGGGCTGTTCAAGTGCTGCCATTCCCGCTGCCCGGTGGGAGCAGAGCTGCCCAGGGGTGGCTGTGCCGTGAGCAGCGCGGTGCCGCAGGCAGCGCGGCGTTTCCACGCCAGCCCATGACCTCACGAGCGTGAAACTGCGCACGGAAACCACCAAATGGGTACCAGCTTCTCAATGTGCCTTCCTGTTTTTCTGCTGTTTTCTGACTTGAGCTCAGAGTGTAAACAGACCTTTGTTTTTGTTCCTTAGCACGTCTCTGTGGCAGCTTTCTCCATTCAAGCAGCAGCAGAGAAGTGAGACTTTGGAGTACCTCTGTAAATATGGTAGTCTTCCACCCTGATAAACCTGTAGGCCAGCCTCAAGCTCTTTGCTGAGCAAAAATTGGTTGGCCTCAAGCAGTAGATCTGCTTGATTAATTTATTGTCCTCCTATGATACTGTAAAATTCATTTTAATTTTAATAAACTCCTAATTATAGTATCCAAGAAATAATGCAACAAACCAGAAAGTATCTTAAAAAACCCCAACCAAATGAAAAACAAACCTGAAAACTTACTGTGTAACTTACATTTTTCAAATAGTTGAAAGTAGAATCAGATGAGGTTAGTGGGCTCATCAAAGGTGTGTTGGGTCATATATAAGCTGCCCTGTAGGAACTATTTGTTAATAGAATATGAAATACTTAAAATAATGCATGGTACATTCACCTACACTAGTTTTTACCATCTCTGGCTTTGTATTCATTGGTTTTAGTGAATTTCAGTATGAAAAAAAATGAGTTGAATGAGTACAAAATTGTAATTAAATAATTCAGTTTAAAAGTAACTTACATAGCAATGTAGATGTGCCATCAGTTGAAATCTTGACCTCCACTCTGGATAGCTTGCTGAAAAATAAGCTTGGCTTTGTCAGATGTTTTGGACTCACTGGGTAAATGTCTTAGTTTTTGCCGGACATCAGCCCAAATGGTCATAGGTTTCTTTGTTTCTGCTTCTTGTGTAACTGCCATTGACTTTCAGGCACAGAAAATGGGAGATTGTATGTATTCAGAAGTCATATGTATAAACTTGCTGCCAAATAATTGAGTAAAATTAGGGGCAGTCAAGTTTGCTAAGGGAAGCATTCAGTGCCTGGTAAATGAGAGAATCCACAAAGGATGAATTAGATGCATTCAAACCCATTATGAGCTAGTCCTCAGAACTAAAATGATCATTATTTTACATAGAATATTCATTCCCTGTTCTAGAGGCAGGTTGGCGGAGAGTTTCCCTACAGGGCTGTTCTGTGTTTGCTGTTGCTGTGCAGCCACCAATCTCTGTTATCAACATGAACTGAAAGGGGAGAGCCATCTCTGTTCCACTCCAGATCTGTAGTGGATAGAGACTTCCCTGCATTTCTTAGCTGTTATTTGTGTAATGCTCACATCTTTTTACTGCAGACAATTTGAATGATCACCAGCAGCACTTTGGAGCCAGCTTGGGCCGAACAGTAGTCGCTGCACGTTGTTGTTCTGTGTAGACAAGTATGGAATGAAATCCAAACCTTGCAAGTGAGATCCACCAGTATTGATGGATATGGAAGCAAGAGAAAATGTGAATGCCCAGGATTCCATTTCTTCAGACCAAAATCTCATACTTTGGTTATGTTCCCCTCTGTTCCCTCAAGCAATCCCTTGTTTTCGGTTTAATGGAATGTTTTTTTAGACATATTGAAGCCCTTCAGGGTTCACTGGGTCACCAAGAACAGACATCAGGTCCCAGCCATCAGCTCTCCAAGCAAAGTAAGTAGAAAGAGGCATTAAATTAAGAAATGAAAAAAAAAAAAATCCAGATTAATCAACTTCTTCTCAAGCTGGAATGAATTCAGATATCCCGTGGCTGTTGCAGGCAGAAGTTGTGAATGTGTGGAGCATGTTAAAGTTTTCTTGTTTAAATAGTATACATGGCTTGACATGATAAGCCATCATAGCTTGCTGAATGAAGAGGGGCTAGGAAATTTTAACTGCTAAAATGTCTCCAGGTACAAGTGGAGACTCTTTTTTCATTTGCAAAAGGCTTAGTGTGGGAGACTGGAGGTAACCCAGGTACTCAGGAACAACAAAGGCCCATCCTTGATGCAAAGGTTTGGTTTTTTTTGTAAAATGTAATGCTCCTACTCCAAAGTCTAGAAGTGTTAGGGATGCACAAAGAAAAGAATTTGAGCTTTGGAAAACCAATTTACTTTTGACAGTTCTTGCTCTTAGGAACAGCTAAACTGTTAACTGAACAACTTCTTCCCTTTCTTCCCCCTCCAAACTTGGTTTAGTCAAACACACAGCATGGAAAGACTTCAGCCTTGTTAGTCTTGAAAAATTAGAAATTTGTTCTCAATTCATTATACAGAGAAGTCTCTGGATATAATTAAAGGTAGGACTATGTTCTCCACTGCCATAAATATATTTTCTGATGTTCCAATCTAAGTAAAACTAGAAAGAGGAAGAAAATCAGAACAAAACCCAAAACTTTGTTGTTTACCATCCCAGTTTCCTGCTTGTGGTTGCTGATTGAATGAATAGAGGTACATTTAAATATGTTTACATACATAAATACACATATACTTAGATGAACAATTTGGAACCTTGAGCTCTTAAAAGCAACCATATTTCCCCCAAAGCAATTTGAAAATTCTAGATTTATACTTTACAACCTGTATCATGTATCCTGAGAGTCACATTCAAGTTCCTTGATTTATTTTTTTAACATAATGAAATGCTGAACTCCATGAGTCCTTAACCTCAGGTTGGGCACCCAGCACACTACTAGTGACTTTAAAGACCGTTTCTTTGGAAAACATGTACATTAAAAAAAAACCTGGAGAGTTTGTGACAGATCCCTGTTTTTTTTTGTGATATCCATGCAACAGAATGTTGCTCATTTATTAGGGTTTTTTTTTTCTGCTGCACAAGATTTAACCAGTTACATCAGTAAACGGCAACTGAAATGTCAAAACAAATTGGATGGATTTCTGTTCCCCAAGCAGCCCATATTGCATATGAGAAGTCCCGAAAAGTGTAAAGCTTCTGCTCTTAGAAGATTTAATTACATGTGGTTCTAGTTCAGCATTAAGTTTTGTTTGTAAATGGCTCTGTCAAAAAAAAAAAAAAAATTTCATAATCTTTCCTGTTTTGGGTTTTCTCATGCTGCTTCCTTTATTGGTGTTGATAACATTTGTCAAATTTTTTGAAAGTTGAAAAAGTGAGTCTAGGAAACACTGAAGAAAATTTAGTAATAACTGTAACTTTCTAGAAGCATAAATAACAGCCAGTTTAAATATTCCTCACTTCTAAAAAATCATTCTTAACCTGGTTCTTTGGAGGCATATTGTAAAGATGGGTTGACTGTCAGTCATTTGGGACCCTTATTTTGGAGCAACTAATAGGAAAATGAAAGACATCATAGTTGAAGACTCTGGGGACAAGGGTACAAGAGGAGGTACTAAGGCTGATGCCTTCAGGAGGTACAAGGTTTCTGTTGCTGTCTCTGCTCTGATGACATTTAAGAAATACCATGTGTTAATGCCAGAATCCATGTTTACGTTGGTGTCTACATTTTCCCCCACGCTTTATCCTAGATCTTAATTTTTTAGACATCCTTAAGGTCTGGGCTTATCTTCAGGTCTTATCTAATCAGAGTGCAGTCCATGAAACGAAGAAATGGTCTTGCTTCAATAACAAATCCTAGGGAAAGGGGCAATGTGATCTCATGGAGCAGAGGGTAGAATGCTGGTAACCCCTGGGGCAGAAACTCCTGTGTTGGTGGAAGGCAGTCCTTGCTGCCAATGTTTGTACCGGGAAATGCGGCTGCTTTTTGTTTTGTCAGCTCATTTTCTGACTTCCCTGCTTATTGAGATGTCTTCCTGAAAACTACTGCATTCAACTGGAATAATTTACAAGAATATTTGTAAAGATTCCCTCTGAGCCATCGCTCAGCGTGGGCAATAACAGCTATTTCTATTAATATGGGGGAGTTTCCCCAAGGCAACTATTCATACTTTACAGAAATGTTTTTGCAAAGTCCTGCACAGTCCCTTTTTTATATTGCAGTAAAAGTTTGTGGTTTAAACCTCTTAGAGGATGCTTCTACATAGCAAGATGGAAGTTCCCTCATGTGAGTTCTGTTAGTGGCCTGACAGGTTCTTTGTATTTTTATTGTAAGGTCAAAGAAGTGCAATGAGGTGCTACTTGGCAAAGGTGCTAGTTTAAGAAAAAGGTTTATAAAGTGTTATGTAATCCATTCAGAAGCAGTGTTTCTTTAGCTGTCTTCTCTAGATCTTGGAGTAACTTTGTTTAAAATCTTATGAAGCCTTATGCTACAGAGGTATGACTGCTTAAGTTATTCATGAGCTGTTGAACCCATGTACTACTCTATTTCAGTAGGCAGTCTAGAACACATCCTCCCATCCCCTTTGGTCTAAATTAGTCCAACTAAGTTTTATCTCTAACAGATAAAAAATAATGCTCTGGTGTAACCTTCAGAAGATTGTCTGTTACTTTGTGGAAAGACTCCATAAGAGAAAAAAACCCCAATACTAAACTTGCTTCTCCTAACACTTGCTACCAATGGATGTCCCTCTGATTTCAGCAAATCCTTATTTCTCTTTATGTTGTAGGGTAATCAGATTGTCTTGTAAGTGGAAGAAGTCTATTGTGATAGTAAATGTAAAGTCAAAAAGGCTCATTTGGGCACAGTGTGTCCCAGAAATGCAACTGTAAAACAAAGATAGTGCAAACCTGAGTTCTAGTTGCATCTGTGATAGTGATCATCTCTGATCTTGGGTGATAAATTTCAACTCTTACCCCTTTCCTGTCTTCTAACTGACTTGTATACACCAGTCTTTTTCCTAAGATTAAGCTAAATGTACCTAAGGAATGAAACAATTTTAAGAAAAAGTTGCAAACTATGTGAAAAAGAACTAAATATCTTTTAATCCATCTAGCTGCCATGTGTTTAATGTATTCTTTCTGTCTTCTCCTAGCCCCTCTCACTTTTTTCATGTATCAGCAAAAGAAGTGTAAAGCTGAGATGAAGTCTGGAGATTTCCCCTTGCACTGCTACAATTTTCCTCTGAAAAAGGAGAGTTGTCTTGAGATATCCACAGCTAATCTTCTGGGTATATGTATCTGTCTGCCCTCTGAATTTAATACTGAGTGAACTGAGAAAGAGCCCAAAACATCGGGAGCAGGATCACTGTGTCTGTTATGACTGACAGCAATAATCTGACCCCAAAATCATCCAGTTCCTTTTCATTATGCCTTGATCCCACCTAGGCTTCCTTCTATGGTCTCTACCTAGTTACCTTGAATCCTGCCTCCTTACTGGAAAAGAATGGCAGATGCAGCTTGGCCAGCAGCAGCAGGTCCTACTGTAACTCTGGATTGTCTGAGCAACTTGGCTATGGAAACATGGGACTGAGAAACTAAAGGAACAGCAGTGTTCCTTTAGTGCTGTGCTGGTGGGGATTGTGTCACAGTTCAGAGGGGATATATCTGTTCTCTGCTCTCTGTGCATACCTAAGAAATAGCACTACCTGAGATTTGACTGTAGAGCTGCCTATTGAGAAGTGCCAGCTGGTTAAAATGCCATTATCTCAATATATTCTCAACAACTCTTTTTTTGTCAGTTCTGGGAATATATTTACAGCATATTTCTCCTAGGATGAATGATACTCGGTTTTGAAACAACACATTATTACAACCAACTTAGTTTGCTGAAAATATATTTTTCTGAAGTTTCTACTCATGTGAAAAATTAGCTTTTTAAGGTGGCCTAATTGGCCTCCTGTCACACTAGATTTTACTCTAGGACTGCTAATTTGGCATTTGGGGGCTCATTTGGATTGTCACTTGTAAAAATGAGAGACAAATGAGGCCTTTGAGTCTACTCCAATTTTAATTTTTATATAAGTGCCTCAAAAGCCCATAGCAACCAACTCCCATCTCAGGTTTTCTACTCCACAAAATATTTCTAACATTATACGTACCCACTTATCAGCTATATGCTGTGAAATCAGACATAGCTTAACTGGTTTTGCAAGGTAAATAATTGCCATATCAGAATCTTAACTCTTAACACCATTGTATGGTGATAAAAAAGACAGTTAAAAATTTATATAGATTTTCACTTAAAATGCCTCACGAGAGGTCTTGGCAGCTTCTGTCAGCCTCTCATAGCAACAGCAGTGAGAGAGCATTTGGCTTTAACAACAAGATGATCTCATTACATAGGACAGCAATATAGAGAGAAGAGACAAAACACTCTGTACTAATTTTAGGTTCCACTTGAATTTGTGACATGTGTTTAAACTTGTCTTCACAGCATCCTCATATGGGTTGAATCTCTTCAACATCTGATTTGAACAGATCCTCAGTGAACAGTATAACTTCTTGGTGCTGCTCTAGCTTCCTGTTTGCTAGTGGAAGACTTTTGCATTTATTTTGGTATTTTTCTCTCACAGATTTTTGCATCAGTATCCGAAAGAGCATGGTTTTGTCTGAAACCAGTATGTGAGAAGCCACGTGTTCAAGCTGCCAGAGTTCAGATGACATTTCAATTGAACTTTAGTTTTCAGTCCTGTGTGTCTAAGAAAAAAAAAAAGTCATTAGGAATCCACAAGAAATACCCCCTTAAAATGCTACTGATTTATATTCGTAATTTGATTTTATCTTTTTTAAAAAATCATCTTAAGTCACTTCTAGACAAATCTGTACACAGTCAGTGAAATGATTCGAACTTTGCAGCTTATTTTGTGTTAGTACTGGCTGGAAATTCTGGGACACCATATCCAAAGCTGATCTAGCACCCATGTGCTGCTCTAACAGCTCAAAGAACTCAAAGTTGACTGCATTTCCTGGCTGGGGATTCCCCAGGCACAGGGAGCTCTGCAGCTGGTGCTGGCTCTACATAGCTGGCTTTCTGCATGAGCACAGTGCTGCAGCTGTAACAGCCCCCAGCCTGAGCACCAGCACAGCTCTGGGGTTGCTCTGACACTCACTCAGGAGTTTTGGAGTCTGCTCTGATCCTAAAGGTACTGGAAATCCTGCTTTAAAAATCAGAAAGGGGGGAAAACCCCTACCCTCTACAAATTTTTGACTGCAGTGATCCACAGGTGGTTTGGATTACTTGACTATAATCTGAACTGTTGGAGTTATATATGAAATATCTCCCTCTCATACTCTACTGCATAAGCCCAACATAAAAGCTTAGGACTTAGGATGTTAGGCACATAAATCCTATCGAATTTTAGTGGAATTTAGGGTATCATTTGGTCTCTCTTGAAAAATTAATTCTAAATCTGTGCAGGATTAGAGGAAACTCCCACTGAGAACAAAACTTTTTCCCAATAATGTACACCTTTTCCTGAAGCTTCTAGCCACTGTTACAATGTTCCAAATATCACTTCATGCCTGAGGAGTCTGGCAGAAATCTTTTAAAGTTCCCCTCAGTACAGTAGGCTGCAGACTGGTCTAATTTGCAGCAGCAATTTCTACTGCCCCATGAAACTTTGGATTTCCCTTTCATTTAAGTTAATAGAATTTATATAACTATGTTAAGAGTCGCTTGAGGCAAAGAATATATTAGATAAAGGCTACAACAGAGGGTTTTCCTCTTTTTTTTTTTTTGTTAATAGTGAATTAGGTGGTTTCTGGTGTTGTTTTAATTGAAATTCTGTAAAGTGTATGTTTTTCTTAAAAGTGAACTTCCCCTCTGTTTTTTGACAGCCTTTCAGGCTTTAAAAATCCTAAGAGTTACAATAGCCATCTTAAGCAACATTGCCAATATTTCTTCATCCTAAGGCTCTGTTACCCCACTCAACATGATGGTTCTGCCCTGCAGAGTCTGCCTTTGGGCTCCTGCAACTGCGTATGGTCTGCCCTATCTTCTGCTTTCAAGATAGGGCAGTTCACAGGTAGTGTTAAGTATTGTAGAAGTAGTTGCCAGGCATCTCTCGGGGCAGAAGAGTTCTGTTTGAGACAGTATATTTGAGACAGTTTTATGTTGCTATTAGCTGTCAGCTATCAGCTTGCAGCTCTTGCCCTGTTCCTCTCCTAGCTGAGCTAGCTGCATTCCCAGCTCCCAGAGGAGGAATCTCCTGGTGCTGTTTGGCTTCCACACAATTTACACTGAAACATCCTTGTAGGAATGGAAAGAAGCAAAGGTCATGTTAACAGCCCCCTGTTAAAGGTCAGCAATGCCATGGTAACAGTGGAAATCCTTCCAGCTGCCTGCAGAAAAGTTGAACCCCTTACGAAGAGGAAACAACCCAAATAAACAGGGAGATAGATAAAAAGCAATATCTCAGCCCTGCGCCACGCGTTGAGTGGAAATGTAGCATTTGTGAGCTCCTTGGGTATTTCCTACGCCTAACTTTGAACTGCCTTGCTCAAAATAAAAGCTACAGCAAATATTTCGAAAAATAAGCGCCTTGCAAATGTTCTGCCTCTCAACCCGAGGCTTTCTTTTCACTGCAAGTGTGTAATGCAGCCAAGTGTTGTTTAGTATCCTTCCTGTGCCTTCAAGTGTGACTTTTATGGGTGACGTTATGTTTATGGGTCTTTGTTCATCCTCGGCCTCATGTACCCCACTGCTGCTTCCTCTGAGGCTTTGCCGCCACACCGCAGGGTGTTAATTTCCTGTTTTGAGTCTGTCACAGGCAAATTCAGAGCCTCGATTAAAACACAACACACAGATACACGCTGCTGACAAAGGCACTAATAAAACTCTAAAGTTTAAAGGTGGCCCTGGTGTTTCCTCACCAAGCAGCATGAGGACCTTTCACCTCTTGAAGACATGCTGTTTGCAAGGGTTTCTTTTCTTTTTAATTAGGGCTCGCCTGAATGACTCTTAGCAAGCTGTTCTAGCATTTGGTGTGTTTGGTTTATGGATGTATTGACATGCACAGCTTACTTGAGCTTTTCTTTCAAAACAAACCCCAAACCTCAACAAACCCCAAACAAGACTTATCAAACTTACAGGAACTGCAAAGAGGGAAAAAAAAAAAAGGCTTAAGCAGTAAGTGTGTTGATTAGGGTGATGGGTCTGGTATGTGGGTCCCTGCAAGACACCATGCATGGGCATCTGTATTTCCTGACCTCTTATCTTGGTCACTGAGCAGAAGGGGCGGGGGAAAAAGCCAGCTTTTTCTTGCTTCAGTGAAAATCCTTCATTTTGCACTCGCATTCACAAGTGGAAAACTTAAAAATGTCATCACTTAGGCATGAATTTTTTAGAGGGTTTTGCCTTGCTTGTTTAGCAGTGTTTCAGCATGCTTATTTTAGACTATCCTGTAGAGTCACAGATCTAAAGAAAAAGGTAGTTTTCCTATTACCCAGTACATGGGGTTTTTTTTTCTGCTCTTCAGTGTGACGTGTTGTTCCTAACACCACTGTAAAA
>VYZP01064982.1:631-21989 GCA_013400635.1 Hypocryptadius cinnamomeus | reverse complement strand
GGGGGCCGGGAAGAGGTGGGTGCTGCGGTGGGGGGGAGGCCCGCGGACGGAGCGTTGTCCCGGGGATGCGCGGGAGTGGGGGGACCGGGCCGGGCCTTGTGTACGGGCGAGGGGAGAGTTGTTTACATCCGCGTCCTGACGCTCTTGTCTCCCCTCTGCAGACCTTCCTGCGGGTGCGAGCGAACCGGCAGACCCGGCTGAACGGTGAGTGCGGCCCCCATCGCTTCTGCCCCTCCGGAGAAGTTTCTAGAGTTGGGCCGAGTTGTGTGACACCCCCATGTCCCCCACCCCGCAGGCCAGGAGCCGCCCCCAGCCTCGCCGGGGCCTCGGTTTGCCGGGAGGGCGCAGGGGGCATTCGGGTGAAGCCCTCCACGCTCACCCCCGGCTCCCAGCGCCGGGATCCCCCAGCCGGTGTAAAACAGGCCCCAAACCCGAGTTGTCTGTGCGGGGCCCGGCTGCTGAGCTCTCACAGCTCACATGGCTGAATCTTGCAGTAAACTTTTAAGAAGCCTGAGCGTCGTCTGACGTCATGGTGTGTTTTGTTTGGGTTTTTTTTCCTCTCAAACCCACAGATGCTGGTGTGGTATTTTTATTGTTGTATCTGTGGGTGCTTCTAACGAGTAAACAACTATTTCTAGTGGACAGTGGCCTGCTATTAAAAAACCAAATCAGACATCATTTCAGAGAAAGGAAGCCCATCTCTGCTTTAAAACTGGAAAGAAAAGCTGAAAGGAAACTTTTTTTATTAGAGCTGAAGAAGTTGAAACTTTTCTCAAAGTTCAGAGGTCAGAACTTACCGTATACACAGTAACAATGTTCTATCATCTGGTTTTGTACTGCTTGTAGCTACTTTAGTATGTAATATTTAGCCAGAATTTGGTTATTCAGGTTAATAGGAGGTTCATTAGTCTTGAGCTTCCTGATGTGGTAGTTCACTATAACACCTCTGATGAGCATTTGGAGTTTACTTAGAAGATCTGCTTGAACAAAAGAGCAGAAGGGTTTCGAGTGTGCTGATAGCAAAACAGTTTGCTTGAATTTTAAGACCTTCATGTTTAGTGTAGTCTTAAGCAAATAGAAGCTGCTGATCCAGATCTTTGATAAGTTAGACATAGAAGAATTCACACCTAGCCTTAGGATTTTTAAATATCAACCCAGAGGGCCAAAAAACTGCAAACTCCAGAAAATCTGTTAAACCATAGAACAAAGAAAGGAGTTCCCTTGCACCAGTGACAGGTAACTGCTGGCAGGTGCTCTCTCTGCACTCCAGGATGAGTGCAGGGAGCTGCCAGTGCTGGCAGGCAGACACAGACTTCAGGTGGCCCAGATACACGAGGTGCTCTCTGTGGTGACTTGTTTTGTGTGACCGAGGTCTCTGGAGTCAAGGATGTCAAACTGTTCCTGTATCATAGTTGGATAGCAAGGGCTAAGCTCTCTCCTTCCACCTTTTTTCAGGCCAGCAATTAAGGTGCAGTCACCTTATTTTAAATATTTTTTTAAGTCTGAGCCAGGCTTGTGAAATTCTAGGTGGTGTGGAGTCCTTCAGTGTGAGACGAAGCTCCCGGTAGGAGCGTGCTCTGCTGAACTGGCTCAGTATTGCTCTGTGCTTTTGTCTCCATCCCAAAGCAGGGCTGCAGCACAGTCTGGCTAGACTGTGATCTCCTTTTGGGAGCTCTTCTTGGCCTGTGTTGTTGGATGTTTTTGTGAACCTGTGCTCATCTAAAGGGAGGCAGGTAGTTTTGTACAGAATTTGCATTGTTTTTGCTGGACATTTTACTCTTTTTTGTGTACCTTTTGTGGTACAGCCATATTCTAAATGAACGAATATATGTGCTGCCCTAATAATGCTGGGGTTTCCTGTCTGTTCTCTACTTCACCCTGAGATGAAGGGGGTCCAGATGTCAGGGAGCTGGATGCAGAAGTTCAGGTAAAGTCCCAAAGAAGGTCAGATTAGATCAGAACTGGTTCCTTCTGATCTTAGCTTTTTGTGACTGATTACTGCTGTTCTCAGAACATACCTGTAGTGATGTTTGGTCCAGTCTGCACCCAGCCACATGGTTGGGTGGGTTCTACTGCTCCTTTCTCTGCGTGTGTCTTTACATTTGTACTTCTGAACACAGGCTGCTTTCTAGTTTCTTCCTCCACGTTTATTTGTACTGAAATAATTGCAGTATTTGTAAGCTATGCTACCTTATTGTTGAGTAATTTGAGCAGTAATGCTTTAGATGGAGGACAGTGGGGTGCTTTAGGGTAAAAAAACTCTTATTTATCTATATCTCATATTTTAATGAGCTTCTAATCAATCATGCAACTTTAGTTTCCTAATCCTGATTATTTTACATGAACAGAAGTTATGTAGGACTTGTCCAAGGACAGCTGGCTCTTTGTTTCATATTCTCATTGACACACTGCAGAAACTTCAGATATAGCAAATGCAGTCTGTCAAATAAAAATCTATTTCATTTGTTTTATTATGTTTTATGTGTACTTTTCAGTATTGTTGTAACCAGTTTATCTTGGTATTTCTGTCAAGCATTTATGAGCTGAGTTCTAGAAGCACTTCTGGAAACTCCTCCCATGAAAAGGGCTCACAGTGTTTGCTCTTCCACATTGTCCTTGACTCTAATCTTGGCTGCCAGGCTCTTTGTGACTCAGTCTTGTTTTGACCTTGATGTTTTCCATCCTGTTGTGTTCATTTGGGAATGTGCAAAAGGAGCTAAGGGAAGAGAAGGTAGAGAGGGAAATGTCTTCTGTGAGCTTCTGTTGGCCTGGCCACAACATGATTAGGTCCTGATAGCAACGTGGTTCTCACGTACCTGACTGGCCAGAATTTTAATTCTGTAAGTCAGACCTGTGACTTAAATTGAGCTGTAAGTAAGGCAAATGTATTTTCAAGCTCAGGAGCAGGAGATTAATGTTCTGTCTGTAAGGCTCTTGGTTGAGTGTTTGTATCACAACTTCCCTGTCAGCCTCAGTGAGTTAATCCTGCACCTCTCACCTGTGCTAAGCTCACTTTCCAGAGGTTGTGTCCTTGTGAACCCAGGCATATGAGGTGCTGATTCCTGATGAACCTGTGTGACAAAGGAAGCATTTCTTTCATTTGCCTTATTTCCAGTGTTGCCAAACTGGAAACTTTAAGCCACCCTGTAAATTGATGCTTGTGGAGTTTAGCAGTGCAGAGCAGGTTGGGTACTCATTCAAAATTGGAGGCACAAAGTTTGGCTTAGCGTATCAGAAGATGGGTTCAGCAGGTTAAGTAGGTGCCAACCTCAGAGGACAGTGTCAGATTGAAGGTTGCTGAAAATCATCTCTGTGGAATTTTGACCATACAAATCTGAAAGCTGCGCTGAAACCGTTTTGTGAATCTGGCCCTTAATGTTCTTTTTCAGGCAGATGAGCAGCAAATTGTACTTAAGGTCTGAAACGGGCTCCTTCTTGACCATCTGTTTCCTTGCTTTTGCTTCTTCTTGAGATGGCTTTTTGTGCTCCACCACTACTGCCATTGTTCCCTTGCATCAGATGCTGTGGATGAGTTTAATCATTCACAAAAACTTTCTGTAAGAGATCTAACAAAAGTAGGTATAGCTACTCCTCAGGACTCCTATAGTAGATTTGCAGAGAGCAGGTGCTAGCTCTTGTGTTTGAATATCTTTGACTTAAATTTAGGGTTATTTCCAAAGTTTCCAGAGTTGTCAGGTGAGTTGTGAAGTAGGTCCTTACAAAGTTCCACTTGCACCTCTCTGAGAAGGTGAGTCCAGTTTTGGTGGTTACCCCAAGCCTGTCTCTCCAAACAGACTGTGCAGTTTGTTGAACCACCAGCACCATGACCTGTGCTTTTGTAGCTGATGGGTGGGGGAGGAATAAAGCTGGATGATTTTCACTGGAAAGGAGACAAAAATACTTCCACTTAATTTGATTGGCCTGACATTGCAGGAGCTGCTAATGATGTCTGCATAGGGCTCAGGGGACCACTCAAACTGGTGGAGGGAACCATAAGAGATATTGCTAGTAACTTAATCATGACCTTTGATGCTGCAGGAGAGGTTGGTGCGATGTCCACTGCTAGATGCCATGTAAGAGCACTCTGAGGTAATTAGTGCTGTGTCCTGAAGGTGAATTTTTGCTTGGGGAGGGGAGTACCAGTGAAAACTAAAATCCATTAGCTTTTCTCACAGGAAGTTTGGCTGGACTAGAGAGTAACATGATCTTTAGGCATTAATAAGGTTCAGCCTTGATGAGGAGGGCCCATTGTTAGGAAACATCCTCGGTCTCTTCTGCCAGTAAGGCAGCAGTGGTGGGTTGGCTCCTTGTCTCTGCACCTGTGGGAAGGCAGGGACAGTGTGCCTTCAGCAGCAGAGGCTTTGTCGAGTGCGGTTTGGCTCCTTCTCTAGTGCAAGCAGCCTGTCACCTTGCATAGCCCCATATTAGAGAACTACATATCGGTGAAGGGAAGAGCAATTCCATAGCCAGCACAGCTCCTAGGTTAAGTCAGAGGCCATAGCTGAGACCTCCTGCCCTTGCAGAGGATCCCAGTTCTTGCTCACCTCTGTGTACTACTTTCTCATTTATCTGCTGTGGTGACTTAAACTCCCCGGGTGCCTGATGGTTTTGTGTAACCTGAAGGAGAACATGCACTTGCAGCAGGAGCCGTGTATAGGGTAATGTACATCTTTAAAAGTGAGGCCTCAGAGGTGCTGGAAGCCCTCTGATAGCCTAATAATAATTATTAATGCTAATAAAAACTAGTGAACTTCTCACCTCCTGGCAGAAGGTTGGAATAATAACTATGGAGTCTTTGTTCAGTCAGAGGTAAGAATGGGTCAGGCTTATGCAAAAACCTTCCCCGAGTTCTGTCCTCTTTGTACATTCAGTCCTCAACTGGCTGCATTTTTATCTTCCTGAATTACAGGAGGGAGGGAATGACTTTTTCTTTTTTTTTTCCCCTCTCCATGCTCCTGCGACAGGAGCAAGGGAGAGAGGGATTAGTGAGCTAATTAGAAATGATCGCATCTATCAACACTAATTAGCAATCCTGTGGTCTCACTTGCGTGTTCTTTTGAGCTGCTCCCCTTCGGGACAGCGCCACAATCAGCCCCTGCCTTTGGGGCCGCTCCGTCCGTGCCGCGCTGATTGGAAGTGATGGCCGGGCTGCGTGTGTCGGGCAGGGACAGCGCCGCTCGGATGTGCTTTCCAGGCTGCTCCCTTTCCATTCCTCCTGTCACCAAGGGCACCCTTGGCCTCCGTGGGCACGACGCTGCCACTGCTAATGACCAGAGAATGAAAATGGCAGGGGGATTTGTTTTCAACACCTCTTTCCTCCAGTGGCTTTTTCACTTGTGGCACTGCAGCTCAAAGGGCTGCTGCTCTGCGGAGCTAAATAAGCCAGGATAGGGGTTGGGTCTGGTGTAGAGCTGGAGCAGAGTGAGGTTCTCTTCCCAGCTCTGCACTAACATTTCAGCAGCAGATCGGGTGCTTGTTCTGACAAAATGGTCCCACAAATTTATCTGTAGAAAACCCAAAATAAGTTGTCTTCCTTTTGTCACTGCTACAGTGCATGGATTGAAGGATGGCAGTAAAAAACCCCTAAAAATACTAATAAATTCACCAGGCAGACTGCTCTAACTGAATTGTTTGGCCATGGGGAGTCCTACCAGAATAATTAAACTGCTCCTTCTCTGCATTTCCCTGTTAAAAACATGATGAGGTGAGAAAAATTTGTGTCTGCAATCAGGATAGAGAAGGCTTTGTTTCTGTGTTTCTCTCCAGATGGGTGTTTGCTGAGGAATGCTCAAGTCATGTCTGATTCCAGCCTCCTTCCATATTTTTTGCTAGTTCTACAGAGCTAGTGAGGCAGGGAAAGAGCATCCTAAACTTACATGAAAGAGCCATGCTGAAGGATATAGGTATGCACTAAACCAGAGCTTCAGAAATCTCTTGGGCACTAAAGTACAAGCCAGAAAGAGCGTGGCTTAACTCTGCCTAAATAAAAGGGTTGTGGAACTGTCAGTGTGGTATACCCAACACAAGAGAGGGTTGTGGAGCTTCAGCAAGTGAAATTTAGACAAACGATGAAAGATGTGTGTGTTGAGAGTCTGTGGTGTTCAAAGTACCAGATATCAAAAACATTCTTGTTTTGGTCTCAAGTTGCTGTCTCTTACTCTAGGAATGTCACATTTACAGAATCCTTTCCAGCATGTGAGGAGTTTTCACACATATGTATTTCAGTGAGGAAAAACAATGCCCACAGAATAATTTGAAGCTTTCTTAGTGCTGGAGCATGAGAGAGTATAGGGGATGATGAATAATCCTAGTGCCAGATAGTGGGAAAATATATCCTAACCCAGAGAGTCCTGAGTCCAGGGAAGCCAACAAGAAAGTCTTGAAGGAGGTGTTTCTGGTCTGTGCTGATGTGTTCAGCTGAAACTTTATAATTCACTTGGTGTTTGTGCTCTAAACTGATGCACTTGAGAAAACAATCAACAGAAACTTGCCTGTACACTGGTCGTTCTCATCCTGGCATTCCAGAGGCTTTCTGTGACTCGTTGGCTGCAGGGAGCTGTTGATCCCACAGTGTTCAGGCATGAGGGCTTTCAGAGCATGCTGCAGTGCTCACAATGTCAGTAACGATTTCTAGCTAATGCAGCTTTTTGGTGGTGTCATCTCTCATTATCACATGGGCTTTCCTTGGGCTTTATCTTGTCTCTCATTCAGAATTTTGACCTTCCTTATTAATTAAACAGTGACTTTCCTGCAGCCAGTGATTGAGTTATTCGGTAATACCTGCCTAAAGCCATCATAATAAAAGACAGAAGTTCTTTTTAATGCAAATGATTTGGTTCCAGATGTTTTGATCACATTAAACGATGGCTCAAATTAACCAGCTATTGGATTAAGCAACAGGCTACCTTGGCTGCTTTTTCTAATCATCGTGATTCCTAACATGTTTGTTTCCCAGAGCGTGCTCTCAAGAAGGCAGTGTAGCCCCTAGTTTTCATGAAATAAAAACAATAGAGAGACAGAAGCTGTCTAGCATAGGTCCTGTGTTTTTCATAGCAAATCTCTTTCCTTTCCATAAATATTGCCTGCTACCAAGATGGTGCTCTGACTTGTTTGTGGTGGTCTGAGAAGTTTTTCAGGGTGTACAGGAGGCTTCGTGGTCCTGGAAGTGATTGTTAAATACCTTGTCCAAGGCTATCAGGTGCTACATTATCCTTCCACATTCTAAGCAAGTTCTTGTAGAGGGAATAGATGTGTTAGTGGAAGGGCCTCAGACTTAAGGCAAAATCCAAAACAGGCTACGGTGGGTTGATCATTCAACTTTGAAAACAATTTCAGGTTTTTAAGGGCAAGATTTTAACCATTGTAATAACTTACCGTGGGATGTGTAGCAGATATCCTTCTCCTAGTTGTTTAATTGCGAATAACTGCCTCTGTGGAATCAGAGTGCTCAGTACAGGTTACAGATTTCCTCTGAAAAGTGCCAAGTAACAGTCTCTGTACTGTTCATAGAGGTCAGAATTGGGAGTTATAATGGGATTTTCTGGTGTGAAATCTTACCATTTTTGCCAAGGGTTTAGTATTTGGAGCTGAGCAAAGACTGGATCTACAAACTTGACATGTCTTCCTTTTTTGTTTGTTTTCTTTCCCTGGTTTCTCCATGCAGCTCGGATTGGAAAAATGAAACGGAGGAAGCAAGACGAAGGGCAGGTATGTCCCCTCTGCAGCCGACCTCTGTCAGGATCCGAGGAGGAGATGAGTAGGCATGTGGAACAATGCCTTGCAAAGGTAGAGGCGCAACAGGATCACCAGCTGCCATTCCCTTCTCCCTACTCCCAGCTCTGTCTGTAGTTGACCTAATGTGGGGCAAAAACTAACGTTGCTGAGCTTGCAGGCAATGCTAACTGTCTCCCTAAGATCTGTAGTCACTTCTTTGTCTGGGAAGATGAATTCTTCTGGATTTTTCTGTTCTGTTGCATTAGTAACTTTTACTTCATGCACTGTTCTGCTGTTACAGAGGTCTAATTTGTAGGTTTTAAAGGTGGAGCTATTGAAGTTTATGAACCTTATGTAGGACTTAAGGCATCCTATGTAGCTCAGGAAGAACAGTTTGTTTTGATCTGTGCCTTTGACAACATTAGAATTACTGTTTGTTGGTTTCTTTTGTAGCAGACTGGGATTTTTAAAGGTTGTGTGATTATTTTACTCCAGGGAAGTGCATTTAAGCAGAACCGTTCTCTTGCTGTTCATCCCAAAGACAGCAAGGAAAGAGAAACAAGCCCCGGGGGAGGGAGAGAGTTTTGTCATAGGGCTTTTTGTTCATGTTTCTCAGGAAAAACCTTGAATAGAGAAGTTGTTGCCTCAAGAGGTGTATAGTATAAAGAGAGGTGTATTTTGATCAGTATGCCCCAAAACTATGTTACAGGAGAACACTTCTGTTAGGGGTCAAAGGAATCTGTGGTATCATGTTCTTCCATGACAGAGGAATTTTGCATGCAAGGCAGGGGAATGCATGTTGAAATGAGCACCAGCATTGTTGTAGGGACCAGACCTTATATTTCCTTGAGTAAAAATTATGAAACTTGAAACTTGTTTTAATCTTAGGTTCAAGTTCTTCCAGTACCTATTTACTTCTAGTTTAGGTTAGTAGGAACAGGGATAGGAATAGAGGCTGCTGTATGCTCTATACTTAGCTGTCCTGGGAGCAGCCCAGCTTTTCTTCCCCATCCCACCATGAGTTATGAACCCCAAAGAGCCATTTCATGCATCTCAACACTCTGCCCCTGCTTTACCTCATGCAGAGAGAAGGTTCGTGCATGACTGAGGATGACTCTGTGGACATCGAGAATGAGAACGGCAACCGCTTTGAAGAGTACGAGTGGTGCGGGCAGAAGAGGATACGGGCCACTACTCTCCTGGAGGGAGGATTTCGAGGTGCGCCGGTGTTTCGGGGACACTTGTAAATCGTTCTGCTGTGGAAGTTGATCATTACCTATCTTTAAAGGGAGGGACATGGGGATTTCCCTTCCACAAAAGGCAGAATCATCAGCCTTTGCCAGAATGTAAAGTGATTTCAGTTTTTTGTCCCTCTTGAACGATGAGTCAAAATTTGTGCGAATCTTGAACAAAGCGTGGGGTTATTTCTTTCTCAAGGAATGTGGCTGAAGAGGGAATGGGTAGATCATATGGGGAAAATAACGTTTTATGTCTCACACGTAGTAAGAAATACATGGAAATATGTGAAGAGAGGGAAATAGAAATGAAATTGTAAAAATTCCCAGCCTGGAGTGACGAAAGCTGGTGTATCAGCCTCTGGTGATGTATTGGAGGTGACAGCTAAGTCGCTTTAGCACCTGCATAAAATATTAAAGGGCCAGTTGTGCATTTATCACTCCATCCCTTTTAAGGTTGATAAATGAGAATCCAGGAACCTGCTCTGCACCTCCAGCACTGCAAGCCCTTAGGGCTCTCAGACAAACACATTTTATTTTTCCTCCTTCTTTTGCTCCTTCCCCAGTGACGGGGAAATCAGTTACCAAGGAGAGAGTGAGTTATGGCAAAATTTGACCTCTTGTGAGCTTTATTGGTGAATGTAATTTTAGCTAGAAACCTGGCCCCTTTCTTACATTCAGCCCTTTGGCCTCAAAGAGGAGGATTTACTAAACTGTTCATTGGCATGAACCTCAGGCACTCACGAGAGTTTCTCACAAGCAATCCACGTAGCGCATGCTTAATGAGAGGAGGAATGCTGGCTCCCTTCGTTCAATAAAGAGGATGGGATGTGATCTCTTCCTATATCAGCTTGGATTTTAATTTAAAATTTCTCAAGGGGAAAGGCTACTGCATAAGGGAGTTTGACTTAAAAGCTAGCCGTGTGCTCAGCTAAAACCAGTCGCTCCTGATCTGCTCTTGCTTTCCTCTGAAATTAAATTGTAGCTGGGTTATAGCAGAGCAGATTATAAGGAGCAGCTTCTTTGGGCTTTAGAGGACCCCCAGTGAAGCTCACACTATTACCTGCTGTGTCAGTAGCCTAACTTTATGACTGCGTGGAGAGTTGTGTCTGTGCATGATTCCACGTAGAGGCCTGATGAGACCATGCAGGATCTTAGACTATGTTCATGTAGCATAGACACTGCAGTCTGTAGCGGAGAAGCATGGGATGTCTGTGTGCCTCTGTTGTTGTCATCACTGCTAGTCCTGGTTAGAAAAAGCTGTTAAGTTCATTTCTTCCCTTTTTTTGTGCATGAGTGGTTTCTTCCTCCATCCCCACCAAACACCTGCATTTGAGGAGAGCATGCTCTTCCACTTCTTCTGGTGTGGACGTGGTGCTATCTTCACCTGGTAGATGTTCCCAGTTGCTTTTGAGTTAACTCACTGAAGTGTGATCTGAATCTTCCACATTACCTTGGTCATAATGGAGACCCTCTTTTAAAAGAGGCTTCAGGTGGACAATATGTGTGTAATTGATGTAGTTAGGCTGGGTAGATATAAAACCCTTGCTCTTTGTTGCATTTCCTTCATTATTTTAAGGAATTCTCAAATGTGTTACTTGTTACCATGTCGATCACCTGCTTTCCTCCACCGGAAGTTAGACAGGTTTTAGCATCAGTCAGTGCTGTAACCTCTGCCAGGTGGGTACACACACATGAACACATACTTGTGCAGTTCATTCATACTTAGAGATGGCATTGCTTCCATCAGGAATTATGGAGTCTGTCTCTTCTTTCCTTTTGGAGACCTTTGTTACACCTTCAGGAATTACATGGATGGATCCAGGAAAAGATTGGAAGTCCAAGAGGAAAGCCAAATGCATGTAGTTCTAAAACCTTGAGGCATTCACATAACCTTCCATAATCACCCTGCTGACAAGGCTTCTGGGTTAGACTTCTTCCCTTGGTGGTGCTGGATGAAAGGTATCTGTAGATCAGCTCACAAGCACAGGAAACTCCCTGTATTATTTGTAGTGAGAAACATCCTCCCTGTGCAGCATTTTGTGGCAAAACCACAGCTGAAGAAGGGACTCCTGATACCTGAGCAGCTGGCAGGTCTCTAGCACCTGGCCTTCCTCCTCTGGAGCACACCTCTACAGGCAGCTAGATTCAACAGCTGTCATGCTTCCCTAGAGAAGTGTCCTCTTCCCTAAGCATGGGAATTTTTTGTCCTAACAGCTTTCTATCTAGTATTTTGGGATAATCAGACAATATGTACAGGGTACCTAACTACTCTGTGCAAGAAGTTGTAAAATTTGGAAAGCCAAAGCAAAGCTGGAGTGATCTCCTACAGCTGGCTGATTGCATTTATTTTTAATTAAGTTACACTTTTTCATGCTCTCTTTTGTGGCTCTCCTATTGTCTCTGACTGCTGCATTCATGGGCCTCCATCACTCAGGACTGCTATGTGCACTCTCAGGTAACCTTAAGGTGACTGTCTTTCTTCTTTTGCTGCCAGTGTTGGCTCTTGCCAGACAGAATTCTTAATTTACAGCCCTGAAGCACAGCACAACGTTTTGTAGATGCTTTCTAATGCTTAAAACTGCTTTGTCTGGAGTTGGCAAGGCCCTCGTTAACCCCTGTCACCTGAGGCTTTGCATTTGGCTCTGTTCCCTTTGCTGAGAAGTAGCAGTGATGTGGAAATCAAATGTCTTTTATAATGCCAGACAGCCTTTACCAGGCTACAGGGATGTCACCAATGTCTAAAGAGATGACATGGGGAAATACATAAAACCGGAGGGGAAAATAGATGGCCACGTGTCTCATTAATTTCGGTTTTAATGGTGTGTTGCTTTGAGGAGATGTCACAGCTGGGTGAAGGGGGAGCAGGACACTGTGGCCAGTGTGTGTTGCACGTAAGTCCATTGGGCAGCATTACAGCAGTGTCTCAAACTGAACACCAATCCTGCCTTTTTTTTATCATTTTTGGTTAGGGGACAGGGTTCATAGCACTCTCCACATGAGGAAAATTCTTTGCCAATTATATACAAAATCCTGACAGATTCTCAGGTGGAGTAAGGTTGAGAGACCTTAGGGTTTTTCTTCCTAAAAACAGAAGCATCAGGGAAATGAACAACCCTGTTTGGATTTTCTGGAAGATGGTCTAAAACGTAGAAGCAACCACAGGCTGAAACTCTCACTTGTAAAGTTCCTAGGATGACACTTTCCTGCTTCCAAAGCACTTGCAGGGAAAACTTGCTCTTCTGACCTGAGGAGCTGTCTTAGAAGCTGGAAGTTATTTGTCTTCTCTGTTGGTGTTACAGCTGCAAGCCCCTAGTCAGGTCTAGTGCAGCAGAGCCAAAGCACACTTACTTGGCTGCCACAGCTTGGCATACTGAGGCAGCAGGTGGAAAGAGCAGGCTGTGGCAGCAAGTAGGAATATGACCTGAGAAGAGCAGGAATCAGTGGGTTGTCTCTGAAGCTGTTGGGTTTGGTGAAGGATTTCAGTCAGGAAATATTGAGTACTTCCAGCTGTCCTTCTAGCTTCTTAAAATTTGCTGTCATTCAATTTGCTTTCCAAAACTGGAAAGATGCAAGGTGTAAATTAGGATTATTGGCAATGATATAGGGTTTGGAACCACTCTGTTTCAGGAGAGGTCCTCCTTGAGGCAGGGGTTTGTAGGAGAGTTTGTGGTTCTCTTTGGGGGTAGGTGCAGAATAATCCCAGCATGAAATACCAAACTTCATTTAAATCAAGTGTGTACTTCAAAGTGTAAAACCATACAGATTAAATAATCAGATATTCCCCTGCCTCAGTACAGTGTCACAAGACTAAAATTTCTCTTGATATACCTGAACATTCAGAAACTATCTCTCCCCATGTCTCTGAATCATCTCTCTCTGAAGCTCTTTGTTGCACGGGATTATTTCATGCCACCTTTAATGAGTTTCTGTGTTTAGGATGCCAACAAGGCTTCGCAAGTGAAAGCGTCAAGTGGCTTCGTCTCTGATGTGGGGTTTGTTGGGGTTTTTTTAATGCTCAACATATTGTAGCAATTCTTCTATTCCAGTCCAGAATGGATGCACGTTACCCTCAGTGTTTACACTGTAAGGTTATCCCTTTAAAGAATTCCTGAGGGAAGTTCAAAAGGTTTTTTTTTTCTTTGAAAGATTCAGTGTCTCTTTTTGTGTGTATGTTTCTTACTTGAAAGAAGGGAAGGGAGCGGGGGAAGTGGAAAAAAAGTGCTTTATCTGAAAAGAATCACATCAGCTTCACACTGATAGAAGCTGCTGTCATCTCTTAAACGGCTTAGCACAGTCAAAAGGCAAGAGGACTTAAAACAGTGTCTTACACAGGGATCGATGGGTGGAACACATAACTCGTAACTGCAAAAAAAAAAGCAGCTCGGGGGGAGAGATAACGGTAATGATTGCATTGAGGGAAGCTTGAGGGAGGCTTGTTCTTTGTAACACAGCTTCAAAGGTGTCTGGACTGGTGCCTAAGCAAACTGTCCTGTGAAGTTGCTGCCTCTGTAGGTCTAGGGAAGGCGGGGGGGTGGGGGATGCTTGCACCCTTCTGTTTCTTAACAGATGGGACAAAGATTAGTAAATGCCAGGTTAGCGGTTCCCTTCTGCTGCCTCAGATTTGAGGAGAGGATTTTGTCACTTGGTCCCTTTCCGTCCATTCCGGGAGGCAGCTTGCCCAGGAGAGGGGATGGAGGAGAGCAGGGCTGGGGAGGTTGGGGAGCTGGGTGTTGGGCGGGATGTCAGTTTATCGATCGCACCTCAGTCAGGAGAGCTGCGGGCGCAGTGCTCTGAGCACGAGCGGCAGCGTGCTTAATGTGATTGAAAGGCAGTTAAAATGGCGGTGACCTTTTCAGGGGGAATTAGATTGCCTGCCAAGAGTGGTTAGAGGGAGTGATAACGCCAGCTTGAGGAAGCTGTCCAGTCTGCTTCAAAGGGAGAGAGACAGGGAAAGCAAGCTGGCAGCAAGTACCATTTAAAGCACGAACCGTGCGGTCTGATAGAACAGAGATTGCTGTCCTCTTTAGATATGAAAGAATTGAAGAATTGTAGCTAAGTTCTCTCCACCCGCCCCATCCTCCTCTTCTCCCCTCCAGCTCCCCCACCAAAAAGCCTTCCTCTAGGTGCAGTAGCAAGCTAGTCACCACTGGTCTTCTCAGTTTCTTTTGCTTCAGCAGATCAATTGCATCAAAAATAACACAGAAGAGAGAAAGACTTTAAAAAATGTTAAAATGGCAAGCGGGGCATTTTCAGGGAAGGATACTTTCTAACAAAGATCAACATGACAAGGATCTGTCTGATAGATTGTGATACTATTAAAGAAGGAGAAACACACAGGGATTACTTAACTCTGAAGTTTCTGTTTCTGGTATTTCTTTTTATTTCTCCATGCAGCCCTTCTCCCAAGCTAGCAAAGGGCTTGGCTCTATTTGCTAATGTCTTACCAAGGGAAAAGAACAGCACGACGAAGTGTATGCATAGAGGGACTTGGTAAAGCCTTTGTAAGCTGTAACAAACTACAATTATCCTTCGGGGTCCATTTGCATTGGATCTCATGTTGTGTACAACTGGAAAGTAGGACTCTGTTAAAATGCTTAAAAGTTTCTAGCAAATGGCTGAAGTCCTCCCACTGCCAGCTTTCTATCAACACAGAATCAAGATATGCTTCAGTTTGAGCAGCAAGTGTTGTAGGCCAGCCTTTGCCCAGTGTGGGTTAAGTTTCCCAGAAAGAGCATTGGGGCAGTAGCTGTATGCTCCTCTGGTTTGTTCTCCTTCAAAATCCATGCAGTATTAGAATCATTCTTTCATGTCTGAGGTCTTGGCCTCAGAATCTAAATAGATACCTTTTACTTCTCCTACCTCAACAACAGGTTTTTGTGATTACAGTGACTTCTTGGGTCTGGTAACTGCTTGGCAGAAAGCTACAAATAGAGAAGGAAAACTGATTTGAGCCTCTCTGTGCAATTTCATGAAAATGGAGCTCTACAACAAAACTCTTAAAATCTGTGTTGGACAAGTATGTGGAAACTGAAGCATGGAGAAGCATCCTCTCTAGTGTTAAAAAGATAGTAGCAGAGCTGGCAACAAGCCTTTAAGGTCTTGCTCTAGAATCTCACCTAGTAGCCAGCTCTGCCCTCTTTTTCAGATAAAATATAGTTATACATACAGGGAAGCTTCAAAAGGCAAGGAGACCTCCTTTTTTTCATGTCAGGAGATTCAGGCTGCATTTAAGGTTATGCTGGTAAGAGGGTATAAACTGATCTATTCAAATGCAGCAAAAGCATTTGAGCTGAACAGTTAATGTGTGACTTCTCTTAAGAGACTGTGTGGGAAATGGAAGATGTCACTGGCATATTTAGGCCTTTTGGAAGTGTGGTCTAGTAACTAGAATCATTGTTGCTGCTGCTGTGTAGTTGAGCCAGAATTCATTCCTTTTACCCTAGTGAGCTGAAGCAAACTTCAACTTGGGTGCAAGAGCAGTCTGTGTTAACAGTACAAGGAATCTTTGCTGAAATGAAATTCTTAATCTTCCTCCTATTTAGCAAGAGCTCAATTTAGTGCATTTCTCTGCCAAGTTTCCAGTGTCAGCGTCTCTCGCTGGGGTGAATGTGTCTGTCCATCTGAGCATCTTTCCCAGCCTCTCAGCCCTTGAATTTTAGCCTTCCTATGTTTGGGTTGCTACCTTCTGCTGGTCACTTCTACCTGCTGAAAGCTTCCAAGTGGGCAAGATGTATAAATTCCATGTTTCTCAAGTGCTTAGTCTGTGCCTTATGCTCTTTATAGAGGGCTGCTGAGCCCCAGAGCACTTGTATCCCTTACCTCAGCCCTTGTGTGAAAGTGGTAATCCTGGTAATCCCTCCATTGCAGAAGCACAATAATTTGGATTGGTCTGATGGAGTAGCCCAACCACTTCTTGACGTTTGCACCTCTCTCCTTTGAGGGCAAGTACTTGCCCATAAGGTAATACTTGACCTAAAAATGCTAACAAAGTCTATTTGCATAGTGTTGGATGCAGTAATCATGTGGCCTGCACCTGAGTCTTTCTCTGTAGTTTGTGTCTGCATATAGAATTTGGAGGATTCTGCGGTTAATAAATATCTCTTAAGTATTTTCCTGTATATTAATATCATAAGTTTACTCTAGTGAGCCAAAAAAAAAAAAGATTAGAATAGTATGTGATTTAAGAAGAAAAAACCTCTTACCTTATGTACAAAAGCCAGCATGACCTGCCATGTAACTGATGCCCAATGTCATGTGTGTTTGAAGTTCACATAATTCTTCAAGGAATACCATTTTGTTCATTTTGGAGCACAAAGTAATTAATGGGACTTAGCAAAGTAAAAATAATTTTAACTGGAAAAAAAGAAAATGGTGAGGGTAGCCATTAAAATTTCTTATTGCTGATTGTACATTTTTGTTAACTTGAATGCATACAAAAATATAAGAAACTAATTTTTATGTTCCAACTGCTAGAATGCATTAGCTGAAAGGAGCACAATCAAGTAAACCTTGGTGGTTGATTTATGTAACACTGACAGCCACTGTAACCAGGAAAAGATTTTCTGCAGGAAGAAGTGGAATTCTTTCCCTTTTACAGTATTACGTATTGTAGTTGAGGGATGAAAAGAGACGTCTGTCATTACGTTCCTAGAGGGAGGAAGGGGAAAAAAAGAAAACAGAAAATGCAGTTGTAACACCATGAAAATTAGCAGGGGGCGTAAAGGAGCAGGTAGAGCACCTGAAACTACTCATTTTTTGAAGTAGATCGGGTTTCAGTTGACAGTTCCTTTAAACTTCAGGTTTTGTCAATCTCAGACATTAGTTGCTCTGCAATCCAGTTTTCTACTGGTCTGTTGGCTGTGGTTCTGAAAATCCCAGGCTTTAAGATAGTAGTCCGATAAATTTTTAATTTTTTTCCCTCAAGGGTCTGCAGTTTTGCTAGAGCTGCAACCTACTTCTTGGACACTCAGGTCAAACTTGAGCTTTAAGCACACAATAGTTGATTGACGTGATTTTAATAGCATTTTAGAATACAGTTGTTAAGTCAGGGGCAGTGAGATGTTCCTAAAGGAAAAAGGGAGCACAGGTCTCAATGGCTCTAAACAGCTCCTGTCTCCGCGTGTCGTCTCCTACACGCGGCGGTGAAACGCATTATCGAGTAGTGCCCGGAAAGTGGCTAACTGCGTTTGACACACGCCAACTCCCTGCCTCCACACTGGATAATTGCATTGTCAACTGTTCAGCAAAGTGGCAGGTGACACTGCAGCCGGATTGATTGTCCTACTATGGAGGCTCCCAAGACTGTCAGCCACCCAATCGATAGAGTTTACACAAGACACTGTGACTGCATCTGTAACTAATTTCAGTTTGAACCTCGCAAGATGCGGCTGTCCCTGTTTCCTGGCCTCTCTTCTTTACTTGCATCTTCTCCCTGGACGAGGAAGTTGTTTTTCCATGAAAGCCTGGTTTTATTTCTTGTTTTGGAGCTGGAAGTGAAGAAATCAATGGTGTGTTTTGTGGTTTCAGAGTTGAGGGCATTACAGCACATGGCTAACTAGCAGCTCCAGTTTTGCAATCAATAGACTGATCAATTGATTAAATTAGCACTGATTTTTCTTTCTTCTTTCCAGCCTAGAAAAGAATTAGTTTGGGAGGAAAAGCACATGTGTTTGGCCTATGAAATTTAGCCCTTGGTTTTTCCAGTCCTTGGTTGCCTTTCCCCCATGAATACAATCTCTGTGCTCATCATTATTTAAAGCAAACTGCATTGAGCCCCGCCACTGGCAGCAGCCTGCTGTAAGCCAGGGTGTCACATTCAGCTGTTCACCAGCCTTGCAGCTTCATGCTCTGCTGCCTTAGAAAAGTCATCCTCCGAGCTCTGCTGTGCTGCTTTATTATTGGCAAAGTTGCGACATTCCTGTGATCCCTGTCAGTGGTGCTTATTGATCCAGTGATGTGAATCTGCTTAGTGATTCAAGATTACTTTAATTCTCCCTCTTCCTTTTTTGTTTGTTTCCAACCTCTCCCCAGGGGAACAAAACCTTTCAGATTCACCTTTCCCAAACTGTGGAAAACGAGCTGTAGCTGCAAAGACCATGGCTGTTGCCGCTGCTTTTGTACTTCAGCTCCGGGTTTTGAAGAGCAGCCTTTGAGATAGACATGAGGCTGTTCTCACCTTCCTGTATCACATCAGCACGAGTCTCTAGGAGGCAGCCCTGAATTGTCAAACCAGATCAGATCTTTGGTCCAGTCCAAGTGTGTTTTCCCCTCTGCAGCCATAGTCTGTACCTGATGGGTTACAGGAGACACAAAAGACATCTCTGGAATACTCCTCAATGCTGCAAGGGGTGGGGAAGCCTCTTCCTGAGCCTTGCAGCAGCTGGCTCTTACCCTGTACAGCAGTGCTTGCCTGCCCTTTGTTCAGCATGCTGCTGCAAAATTATGGTAATGGTCGTAAAATTATATGGCCCCTTTCCTTAAAGGCAGCTGTTTCTGTGATCTGTTAGCAAAGATCCCTGTAAACATCCACACTGGTAAGCAGTCAGGTCTCTGACAGCCCATTTGTGTCCCTGTGGGAGCTAATAGACAGCATCAGATGGATGCATCTGCTGTTTCAGGTGTGTGCTGTAACAACACAGTTGGGTGTCAGTTTTCCAGGTAAATCACCATTTAGCTTTAAATGGATCTGGCTCCAGAGAAATAAAACTCTTGTTTTGTAAGCAGCTTTTCTTGGCTTTTAAATGTCATTTTTTTTCTGCAACAGGCTGGGAACATCACTATCACTATCTAGAATAGTGGATAGAATAGCCACTATTCTTATCCCTATTGGTGCTAGGAAAAAGTGGGGGAACAATTTCACTGTTGAAAAGTAAGGCTGGGAGGCATTACGGATCTGTAGAAAGACCTGTGTTCAACATGGCCTCATCTTTGCTTTCCTCTCATTTTCAATAATTTTTAGTGGCTATCTTTGTCTTCCCAGATGTCTCTTACAACAAAATGGCATCTATGCCACCTTGTCCTCTTAGTATTAGTTTGGGATACTTCAGCAGATGATGAAATAAACCCAGTTTAGAGCCATTCTTGGAAGTATGTGAGGCCTGGCCGTGAGTCTGCATAAACTACTTTTATTGCCTTCGTTGTTTTTACTCTCCAAGAAGCCAACGAGTGCCATTTCGATAAGAAAATAGGGTGAATGTGCTGGAAAGGGAGGTTGTACAGAAGGGGGTCACTGCAAGGAGTGTAATTAGCAAAGGCTGCAATTCTGGAGATTTATGGGAGGCTTTTCTTCTTTCCTGAGCACATGTATACTACCTGCAAACAGAATGAATGCCTCTTTCCAGCCAAAATAGGTCCCAGTAGAGCTCTACACCTCTAAGATGGATTTGAATTTAGACCCATTTATGGAATTTACACAAAATTTGGGATTTCTAGAGTATTTCCAGTATAGATTTTTTACACACACACACATACTGCCATTCCTTGGGGGCCAAACTGGAGAAATATTAGTCATCCGGGTGAGTTTGATCCTCTGCATGAGCAGTATCTAGTAGCTGCATTCACAGTGGTGGTGCAAATAATAATACTGACATCTTAGTTTTCTTCCCTGGCTTTCTTTGGAGTGATGATGAAATATAAACATATTATTAAATATATACAGAACAACTGGTCACCGAAACTGATCTGCCTAGTTAGGAGTTGAGGAGCAAAGGTGGGGCACAGTAGGTCTGTGTTTTCCTACCTGTGCTCATGAAATTAGGCTGGGGTCCTTTGGGTCTGCAGTGGTCTGGTTGTGTTCCCATTCTGCCCCTAAGACTGCCAGTCTCATGTGAGCTCGTGCCTGTGCAGGAGCAGTGCTGTCAGCACCTGAAACAGCATATGTTGTCACTTGGACCATCTGCTACTGAGTGTGATGCAGAAAAGGAGGTACTTGAGTGGGAAGTCCTTTTAGCTGTTCTGTGAATCTGTTTATATATCATGTTAATAACTCTTGATCTTAACCTGGGCCACCATTCACTGGAGAGTTGATCAGGTGACCACTCATCAGGAGGGCTGCATAAAGGAAGTGAGATTTGAGAAGCAGTGCAGAGGTCAGAGAGGATGCTTAGGCATAGGGAGCAACTTAAGAGAAAGAAAAATGCCTTTATTTTATTTGCTTCCCCTAAGAAGGGGAAGGAAAGGATTTCTGGTGAGATTTATCTACAGACATTATTAATAGGTACATGGAAAGAATGGGAGTGTTTTTACCTTCAAGCTCAGCTGATTCCTGTAGCCTGCCGGTGCTTGAAGTTGGCAGCGCTTACCAGGCATGCGAATTTTTCCTGCTTTTCTGACCTCTGAGTCAGTATTTCAGAAACACTGTTGCTTGTGTAGAGTACCTAAATTTTTCAGAAAGTAACAAGAATTGGTGCTCAGGCAGACTGCTCTGAGACCAGCCCAAGCAAAGAAAGCTGTGTACACAGTACTAGGTAAGTGATGTTGATAGGTACATTCTGATTGATGGGCGAGTTTGTCTCCCAAACTGTCACAGGGTTTATAGAGGTGCCACTCAATACCAGTGCTGGAATTGCTTGTCAGAGCACCTGGCTACAAGAGCAATGGGGATTGGAGACAGAGCTGTAACTTTGTTTTTTCTCTGCTTAATGGCCCCAGCGTCTGACCTGCCTGTTCACTCTTGTTTGTCTGGTCCTTGAGGAGGCAGCTGGGATTAAGACTGTCAGAGAATTGTGCTGCTTTAGCATCAGGAGGCTAATTGTATTGGGGCTGGCAGCTTATGACAAGGGGTTGCCTCCTACCAAATGCAGAGCAAGAGCAAAAAATTTTCAGCAAGGGGCAAGAAAGGTGTAGGAGACTCTGCACTGGGTTTATTCTTTTTTCATCTAAAAGCAGCATTTTCAAATTCAATGTGGAATTACATTCCTCAGGCCTTGGGTGACTCCTAAGAGTCAGAACTGCTTCTGTGAATAACAGATCACATCTCTTATGAATTCCTAGGTCAAACTTGCAAGTTAACATTCAGTTGTGGGATTTCACTTTGTTAACACATGGGAATAAAGTTCTGGTCCTGAGCATTGACCTCTGGATAACACACTGGCTTTAGAGCTCTCTACTCTAGACAGTGTTGCTGATGGCTGTGAATTATTGTGTGACCTTCAGAAGCAGAGCCTTGCTGGAGGAACCCTTCCCTGTTCTCAGTGCACACTATTGAATTGCAAATCACCAAGTGGAGTTGGTAGGGGGTCTTCTGGAAGCTCTTGTCCTCTGCACTCCATTTCACATTTTCCTTTCTCCTGGATGGCAGTGTACACCACCAGCAGGAGCTGGAAGTTGTGAGCCCTCTTTACATTTGGGCTGAGTTAGTGAGAAGCAGGTGTGATCCTTTTGGGCCTTCCTTGCATTTAGTGGTCTTT
>VYZP01064968.1:9176-20183 GCA_013400635.1 Hypocryptadius cinnamomeus | reverse complement strand
TAAAATAGATTTCAGAAAGGAAGCTTTTTCTGAAGTTAAATGTTTAAAAACCTATTTCCTAGCATATCATGGTGTTAAGAAACTTGGAAGAAAGCAAATTGAAATATATAACATATAATATATATTGCATCATAGGGTACCCATACCGCAACTGATAGTATTAGTATTCTTCTAATATACACGTTTCACTTCAATTTCAAAGGTCATTTGAGAACAGAAATAAAAAATGGCAATTACTAAGCAAGGAAGGGGTGTGTCCTGTGAGGGGTTTGCAGCTACCTCGAGTGGCTACACTCTGTTTTTCAATTATTCTTAAGGAAGAATTTCTCATCTTTCTGCTGAAGGAGTCAGGCTTTTTTTCATGTTGTTGGAAGTTTTTCCATAAGAGAAACCATGAAATTTGAGAGTCTTCAATAGCTGTGTAAAATGGGAAAGCAGAATCATATATTCCCCACACAGCTTGACCCAGGAAAGTTGACAGCAAAGGGCAGGATTTTTGCCCACCTGTCATACTAGTCCTTTTTGAAACAATACTCAAATAATAGAAGGCGGGTAGGTGTACGTGGAGGGAAGGGCTACTACTCTGTATTTAATAGGTTGTTTATTAGAAAAATCTGCTGACAAGGGTCCCACAGAAAGGGGTCCTACAAAGAAGGGGATCAGCATGTTGTGAAAATTTGGCCAAAGAGTAAGAGAAAAAGTTGCTTTGGCAGAGAAGAGAGCAAGTAAGTTCTGTGGAGTTGTCTTAACCATATCTTTTCCCAGCAGAAATTTTAGTCTTATATTTTCGAGCTGGGTCTTTGTCCAGTTTTTTTGAAAGATACACAATTTCAGCTGTGACACAACACAGATGTATTGTTATTTCAAAATGCCGCACTTCATCTCCCTGAAGAGACTCGTTTTTATTGCATCAGTCTTCAAGCAGGCACTAAGTAATCTGTAGACAGCATTTAAAATCAGACTTACTAGTTGGGCTAATAGGGTTTCTTATTACTGTAAGAGTGTGCTTGGAGTCCTCACACAGAGCAGAGGACAATTGCTTAAGCACTTGCTGTATTTTTGAGCATCTCAGCTTTATCTCAGAGCAACTGAGTTTGGTGTGAGAAAACATAATATACAGAGTGCAGCCTGAACTCGAAAGGAATCACTAATGTGGCTCAAAAAATTGATGGACCGGGTAACTGGCAGAAAGGTGAAATAACAATTGTGCAGAGGTAATTGGGCCTGCAATTGGAGCTGAGCTGAGCGAGAGGAACAGGAAATATTGCCTTTCAACTTGGTAGCTCAAAAACTATGAAGGAAAGAGTGAAGCGACATACAGAGAGGCAGATGTGACAATAAAACTGATGGATCAGGGAGTCATTTGGAGAGTCTGGGTCTGTTGTACCCAGTGCTGAGAAGGGTACAACAGGGTTTTGGAGGAATAAGGGTGATGAGACTCACTGCTTGAAGGAGATGTGGCTTTGGAGACCAAACATGATGCATCTCCGGTTGTTGCCAAAGGGAGACTACAAAATCAGAGAGCAAGGAAGGTAAGAAAAATTAGTTTAGAATTGCCAGTACTTGCTAGCTATAGTAATTTGAAGTCAGTGGAGGCACCCTAATGAGTGGGGTTCTCAGGAAGCCAGGAAAACCAGGACTTTCCTGCCTGCTTTTATGCATTTATGCATTGAGGTAAGTTGCCATGTTTACAAACATATTCTATAATGTGCACTTCTGAAAATCTCAATATAGGAGTTGCAGTATCCTGAATTTTTTTATAAAAAATCACTCTTATTTATTAATCTTTTAAAAAACATAACACATAATGTCTATTCTTCTTCTTTTTATCATTCTGATTTTGAATTTTAGGCAGAAAAACCCCCCATGCCTCATGTACCTATTATCAAATTAAGGTATAGGTTGTCTCATTTTCTTCTCCTAGTTGCTTTACTAGAAACTTGATGGTGCACATGATTTTAATTGCTAATGCTTTCTTCCTTTTTAATTCATTACTCTAAGCAGAATTATGTGAATAGTTGTGAAAGGAGATTCATCTAAAATAAGGATAAGAGCCTACAAATTACTACTGCTTAAGGATGTCTTCAAGCAGTGGAAATCTGAAGGCACTTTGCAACATTAGTAAGTGAAAAGATAAAAATTCCACCCCCACATCTCTTTATACCACTTCACCTCACACAGGTGTCCCAAAAAAATAACTTCTGGAAAGATCTGTTTATACAAGAAATCTGTCCAGCAGCTTCCAATGTGACCCTTTATGATTTTGGTACAGGGGTCAGAAGGATACTGCAGAAACTATTCAAGTTAGCTTTTTTTTCTATTAGCCTTGACTGTGATGAGCAGAAAAATCTTACAGGTAGCTGAACAAGTACTAACTTGGTATTTGACAAGACTGACAAGATGGTCTCCATGGACCTGTTTTACTCACTATGTGAATTCACTTTGCCTTCTCAGGTTGAACTCAGAGAGTATCAAAAGATTATTATTCTCATTGCTTCCTAGGTGAATGAATGCTTTATTCTCACAGATATCTGGATGATGGCAGCTGCTTGTAACTATTCATCCATTCACACATGTACAGGGTTGGCTATTTGCTATTTATTACATATAGAAACTACATCTCTTGTCCAGGAAAAATACTTCTAGCTGTAGGGATATACCTAGTGCTACTAATGTACATACTAAACAGCATGAAAGCACCCCATAGTTTCAGTTCTCTTTCTTCAGACTACACAGCAAAAAGACATTAAAAAATTGCTCACTTGCTAAAAGGTTGGGAGCTACATGAATGCTGCACAGTAACTGCTGGAAAAGAACTGGCCATGTCCTATAGGAGGAATGCACACCTTGAGCCACTGCCAAGAAGACGTGTCTATAATGTTGTGTAGGATTGTCCTTGTACAGTTTTGGATCTAATTCCTCTTTCCCCAGATATGAAGGATAAATGGATTAGCAAGTGTTTTCAGTTCTGCTTAGATAATCAGTTATGACCAGACTTGGTCAAAACTTCTCCAGAGCTTGAGGCAGGGGGAAGGGGAGGATGAAAAGAAGGTTAGAGGAAAGGGATAAAAGTAGAATAAAAAGGGAAGGGGAGAGGGAATGGGAAAAGGAGGAAGGTGGACAGGAGAAAGAAGTAGAGAAAGCAGGAAGAAAGGGAAAGGGGAAATAGGAATGAAAATGGGAAAACGGGTAAGAAAAAAGGAAAGGCAAAGGGAAAGGCAAAATAATAGATTCATCCTTAAAGATCAGTATTTCCCCCTTGTGTCTCATGAGAACAGGATTGTAGTCTGCCAGTTTTATGGGGAGCAGCACAAACCTACACTTCTTTAATCTTTATGAACTTTTAAGTACAGAAACTTTAAAAAGCAACACTGCAAAATGAATTTTAAAGAAGGTTCTTTAAAGACACTGAGCAATGCATAAAGAAGTAACTTCTAAAAATTTTTAATATTTTGTTTAAAAATCTTACTAATCAAGGTTACTAATTTTTTGCAGCTGGACTTATTTTCATTCAAAGGATCCATCTTTCCCCAAAATCTATGTATTTAAATAATTTTCAGTGTCTCTATATTTGGTTAAAAGAGTGTCATTCGGATTTAGTACAAGCTGATTTGTATGTATTTTCAATGAGTATCGAAAGAAGTGGACAAGCTCTCACTGTTGCCTCATAAGCAACTGAAATAATACAAGTATATCTGTATTGCTAGACATTATTGAAAAAGTTATGAAAATAGGATTTAATGATCAGAAATCTCTAACTATACAAAATCACAGTAATGCATTTTCTTCTCTCTAGTTTTTTTCACAATAATTTCATTCTCAACATGAAATTTTGCATTCTACAAGGCATCTTGGCTTCTAAATATTTTCATATTTAAAAACCAAAATGATTCAGTGTTCACAGTTTTTGAAAGCAGTGGATGACCATATGCAAAAAAAGAAGGGGACAGTAATCAAAAATTTTAGAAGAGTCATGACTTCTTTTGGAGAGATATTTGAAAGTAAAGACGTTTGACAATATTATCACATAGAAAAATACCCCAGGGTCCAGCTGAAATCCTTTGACCCTTTAATTTGGCTAAAAATCATATTGAATCAAAAAAGTATTCATAATCTGCCAACAACTCATGTTCTTTTGCTAGAGATACTAGATGCATTTCAGGCATTTCACAGAGTACAAGGGCATATATCCCTTTTAGAATAATTTGAACACAAAGACAGAGCACCAAGGAGATTGGCAGTGACACTGTCTAGTCTGATCTGTTCATAGCAAAGCTGCTCAGTGATGAAATATTTTTTTTTAATTGAAAAAAATTATCAGACAAAGTTTCATCATTTTTCATGCATTTTTAACCAAACTCTGTCTGAAACATAAAAAATAGACTTTGGCAGGATAATACTTCAAAAGCATATCACAGCATGTCTAGTAATGACATTATCTAAAACATGAAAAATGCTGGTCCCAGTCCCCACATCCTAGACAGGTACTTTAAGACATTTCTTCTGAGACATATTTCTCTGTTTCTTGTAATCAAACGGTTCTATTTGCCTAACAAACTAAAGATTGAAAGAAGAAGGCACTTGTTTCTTCTGCCATTAGTCCACTAGCAGCTTTTACATTCAACCACTCTGTTGTTATGTCCCATCGCACCTTGCTCCTTCCTGTCCACTCTGGTTTTGATTCTGCGGTCATTAATTTACACAGATCCAAATGGTTTTAACAGAGAAGACCAAGGCCTCTCTTTTCCCTTTCATGCCTTGTCCATAGCATCAAGAGATTCGTGTCCACGTCATGCAGCTGCATTTGGGTAGCTGATGTTGCAGACCTTCAGTGGGCAGTGGCAAAGCAGAGCCTGGGATCCAAGCCCCAGCAGTGAGACATCTGTTGATAGGTGGGCTCACCTTCTCTCGTACTCTGAAGAGTATGGGTTTCATTATCTAACCAGCTACAAAATGTTTGACACCTCTTCACTGCAGCAGCTTAGAATATGTCAGAATATGTCAGAATCTTGCTCCTCTGTGATATGTGTTTGACCCTCTCTTGTTACATAGAGGGTATGAGAAATGCAGTACACAACCTTTGATCATTTATTTTCTTTTTCACTACATCTTGAGCCACAGTTGGCCCATACTTTCTATTTTATTAATTCAGTATGACTATTAAGAAAGCCATATATACCTGACTACAAGGTTACTTGCTTTTAATGCTCCTGTTTGAAATAATTATGTAGATCTTATATTCTATATATGTGGAGGAGCAAAATCAAGTAGAGAAGCTCCTGACCAAGAAAACTCACATTAAACTCTCCCTGTCTCCCTTTGAATCATTGTGATAAAGCTTAGAAAGGGAAGATAAAAGAGAAACAGGGAAACACTGTTTATTGCAAGAACTGTAATAAATAAGAGTTAATTCAAAATATGGGCAATAAAGAAACAAAATCGCTAATAAACCTGTTGAGACCTTTAAAGTCTTTAGTAAAAATTAAGGTGTAAAGACAGAAAGTGCCAAAACAAAAATCTTCAAGAGGCTAGAGGGCGTCTTGTAGAAAACAATCTGGGTTACATGATATATTATCTATTAAATATAATAATTGTTCAAAACTCTCAGACAAATAGAAGACAAGAGGTTTGTTCCACACAGAATTAGATCAATGGCAAAGCATCAAACAACCTTGAAGGAAACAGCACTCTTTTCTTTGTGTCTATCTGAAGGATGTTTACCATGTTTCAACACTGTCAAAAGCTCATTTTCTTGTTCAGTTTTAGAGTGCTCAGGTCCACCAAAAGAGCTAAGACATGTTAGGACTGCATAGGCAGAATTCACCAACATGACCAGGGCAATTATATTTAAGATTTTGGGAGACAAAACTTACTCCTTTCTTTAATGTATGGGCCACTAGGACTGCTAATACACCAATAACAAATTGAAAAAATAATGGTCATAACTATCTATACCAGTAATTTTTAATATGATTTTGTGTAAATTCTTATTCTAACTCTAAATTGTTTGCTAGTTTGGGGAAGAAACTTTTAACTTCTCTGTTCATTTCCTAGAAGCATTAGGCCTATATATTGGAGAGTTTTAATTATAAAACAGAACTCATTCAAAAAGTGTTCTGTTCACGTTGTAAATGAATTGAAGGTTAGGATCAAATAGTATATATTGTCTAGAAGTAAAACCAAAGAAAGAAGTGCACCGTCAGGCAAGCCTGTTCAAGCTGGTTGACAACTCAGGCTTCTGAGCTCCTTGTGGCCACGTGCTTAGGCAATTGCCACCACAAGTTTGGCAACTGTAAGTACACCATTTTCCCAGGGTGTTGTTTCAGCTCCTGTTCAGTGTATGCCATGGCACGTGGGGCCTGGTCAGAGTTCTGCACCCATGCAGGGTCTTTGGCATTCTCACCTCCCCCAGAGCCTGCATGGGTCCCCAGCGTGGCCTGCTGGCCCTCAGCCATCAGCTGAATGCCCTGCACTGGGTATGGACAGCAGCTTGCCTAGGGTCCTGCCTCTCTGCACGCTGGGCACAGTTTAGGGAGGTGGCAGCACAAATATGGGCAGGAGTATGTCTGGAAAGCATGGGTAAGAGGTAGAGGACATTGGACTAAGAGGTAGTGAGGGGGGTAAAGGATAGGAAAAAAAATTCAGAGAGGAACATGGATATGGCAGGTGTACCACCTCATCGTGGTTATGTACTGGTATCTGGTAAATTCATTGCTGTAAATACCTGTACATTTGCAGTTTCAGTAATAATATATTGCTCCATGGTGATTGCTTATTCTCAGGAGTAGACATAGTATGAAGCAGCTGGTCAGCAATGGCAGCTTATGTCCAGAAGATGAAGACGACCACTGGTCAGAAGATGTCAAGAGCTCCTACATCCCCATAGCTGATGGATAGTGACAACTTGCTCCAAGTAGTAACTAATCACTGCCTTGAGCTAGGCAACACTGATTCCACCAATAGAAATTTACTCTTAAGAATCAAATACTTCTCCCTGGCATTTCCTGTAATTCTATGTTTTCCACATATGTGCTCCTTCATGAGCACCCACCAAATGCCTTGGTAACATGCTGATGCCATTGACTTGCCTGGGCTTTCTGGCTGTCTGGCAGAGCCACTTAAGCTAACCTGTACTGCTCTGCTATAAAATGGACTGGAAGCACTCACGCAGATAGTTACTAGGTAACAGCTGTGAGGATGCAAGGATCAGCTTCCCAAATTGTTTTCACGTGCAAGTCTTCTAGGTAAAAGGTTTGGGTCATTCCCAGGAAAGCTGATTTAAGTCTTGAGGTCTGAGTGCTGTGCTGATTTACTTCATTGGTGACTGTAATTACCCTGTGCTCAAGTTCCCAGTCATCATTTTTGTTTCAAGAGCATTTCCTGCGTGGATACTTAGAGTAGTAAGCCTTAAATTTCAGCTCACTGGCATATTGTCGCCATACAAAAATGACTGTGTGTTTGTCCTGAAATTTACCCTGCTCAGACCAATAATGCCATTTAGTTTCAGCACTTTAATTCAACACTTACAACAGCCCTTCCTAACTGCACTTCAGAGACAAAGTCACTTGCACATACCTTAACTGTAAGTCCACACAACAAATCTCTTTCCTTGCAATATTTTTATCCTTATTGTCTTAATGACACAGACCACTGGTTCATACAGCTTTATGTATTCCAATTCTGTATCATGCTAATTTATTTTAATGGAAAGAAGACATGAATTCTGTTAAATAAAAACTTCATTCTGTAAGCTTACACTTTTTACTCTAACATTCAACTATGCCTAAAGGAAGGAAATGTTTCATTTATTTTATAGGAAAATGACATTAAACAGCAGAATTTATCCTGCAGGACAGGAAGAATTTTAAAGTAACGTCCCTAGGGTGTTTCTACAGTGAAAATATGAGTGGCTGCTTTCAGTCAGAATTTTGATATTGCTTTCCATTGATAAGAACACAAACCAAAGAAAAGCAATTGAATATAAACCAAAGAGAAACAGTTGAAAAACTACTGAATACACAACTCTCATGCTGTTGATTCCAATCATTATCAGATGACATATAATGGAATACTAATTAATAAATTTCTTTATTAATGCAAGATGAATTGAAATTATTCAGAATTTGCTAGGTATGTCTTTGTCCTTTTTGAGAGGAAAAAAAGAAAAGAAAGAGGTGACTCAGAGGTGACCTTATCACTCTCTACAACTTCCTAAAAGGTGGTTGTAGTCAGGTGGGCGTTGGTCTTTTTCTCCAGGCAGCAACTGACAGAAAAAGAGGACACCATCTTAAACTATGCCAAGGGAAATTTAGGTTGGATATTAGGAAAAAGTTTTTTACCGAAAGAGTGATCAAGTACTGGAGTGGTCTGCCCAGGGAGGTGGTATAGTCACTGTCCCTGGATGTATTTAGAAAAAGATTGGATGTGGCACTTGATGCCATGGTTTTGTTGAGATGTTAGGGCATGGGTTGGACTTGATGATCTTGAAGGTCTCTTCCAACCTAGTGATTTGTGTGTGATTCTGTGTATGTGAGGTATGTCAAACTATGAGAAATTCTAAGTAATTCAGTCTTCATGGTTTTTGTTATTTTCTTTGTTCTTGCCCTAGTGTTGACCAAGTGTCTTTTCCAGTATGTTATGCTACACCCTTTTCACATCAGGTTTCTTTCAATGCTGAAAGGAAGTTACTCTGATTTTCAATGTACCTAATATCTATGGAAGAAAAGGAAAATGAAACCTCTACTTTCCTCTTTGCCCATGTGACACTTCACCTCTTTTGATTATGCCCCAGAGAATCGGTGAAGCCTTGCTTGTTCCTGTAGGAGCAATTACAAAGTGGTTGGATTATCCCGGGTATCAAAGGTTCAGGGCAGAAACAGAAACCTACTCCTCATTTCACTGGCATGAGATGGTATCATAGAACTATACAATCACAGAATGATTTGGGTCGGAAGGGAACTTAAAGATTCTCTATTTCTAAGCCCCCTGCCATGGGAAGGGACACTTTTCACTAAACCAGGTTGCTTACAGCCCCCTCCAGCCCGGCCTTGAACCAAGGGTGGGACATCCACAGATATTCTGGTACCTTCTCAGCATCACAGGAAAATATTTGTTTCCAATATCCAATCTAAACCTGCTGTCTTTCAGTCTGAAGCCATCCCCGCCTTGTCCTGTCACTTTTGTAAAGAGTCTCTCTCCATCTTTGTTTAGGCTCCTTTACGGTACTGGAAGGCTGTGATTAGGTCATGCCAAAGCCTTCTCTTCTCCATGCTGAACAGTCACAATTGTCTCGGCCTTTCATCACAGGAGAATTCCTCTAATTAACTTGTGGACCTCCTCCAACAGATCCATGTCCTTCCTGTGCTGGGACCCCAGAGCTGATGCAGCCCTGCAGGTGGGGTTTCAGCAGAGCAGAGCAGAGGGGCAGAATCCCCTCCCTGGCCCTGCTGCCCACGCTGCTCTGGATGCAGCCCAGGACACGTTTGGCTCTCTGCTGAGTCATGCAGAGACTCAGCCACACTCTCACCCACCAGTATCCCCCAGCCTTTCTTGGAAGGCTGTATTTGTGTGTGAGATTGCCTTGTCAGAGGTACAGCACCTTGCATTTGGACTTGTTGAACTTCATGACATTCAGGAGTGTCAACTGCACCATTCATCTTGACGTCATCTGCAAACTTGCTCAGGGTCATCTGCAAACTTGCAACCCCTTTGTCTATGTCATTGATGAAGACACAGAATAATACTGGTCCAAATATGGACTGCCAAGGCACCCCACTTGTCACTTGATTGATTTCTGTCCAGACATGGAGCTCTTGCCCATTACTCTCAGCACATGACCATTCCTTATTTGCTGAACAGTCCACCCACCAAATCCATCTCTTGTCAATTTAGAGAGAGGGAAGTTGTGGGGGATCATGTCCAACTCCTTAGAGAAATCCAAATAAAAAACATCTGTAGCCTTTCCCTTGTCCACTGATGGAGTTACTCCATCATAGAGGGCAACTGGATAGGTCAGGTGGGACTCACCCTTGGTGAAATCAAGCTGGGTGCCCTGAATCACCTGTCTTCCATGTGCCTTAGCACAGCTTCTAGGCTGATCTTCCCAGGATCTTCCCAGGCACAAAGAGAATGCTGACAAGTCAGTAGTTCCCAGTGTCCTCTTTTCTGCACTTTCTAAGTGGGATACTATGTTTCCATTTTCCTAGTCCCTTAGAACTTCACCTGACTGCCATGATTTCTCAAATGTCAGGGAGAATGGCTTGGCAGCTGCCTCAGCCAATTCCCTCAGGCACTGAAGGAATGCACTTCATTGGATAACTTACACTTGTGTATGTCCAGGTTCCTCAGATAGTCATGAATCTCATCTTTACTTACAATGGGAGGGACTTTGCTTTCCCTGTCCCCATCCTGCTGTCCATCCACTTGAGATGTGTGGGAAGAGAGGTGCAAACTGATGCAAAAACATTGTTTCACACTTCAGCCTTTTCCTTGTCTATACTTACTAGTTTTTGACTCTTGTTCATCTGTGTGGTTAAGAGTTCTTTGACCTTCTTGTAATAGCTGATAAACCTTTAGAAGCCTTTCTAATTATTTTTTGTTTTGTCATGGTTTGACGCTGGCACAATGCCAGTGCCCCCATGAAAATACACTCCCCCAGTGGCAGCTGTGAGATGTGACCAGGAATAGAGCAAAGCAGGCTCCAGCTTAAGAATAAAGAGGAAAAAAAAGAAACTTTATTAACTACAATATATAGAGAAAAAAAAACTTCAGAATGAAAACCTTCCAAATACCTTCCCCCTCCTCCCCCCTTTCAGATAATCAACTTTCAGTCCATCACCACCCCTCAAATAATCAGCTCTCAGTCCATCAGGGAGAGAGGAGTCTCCCCTTGCACCACAGACTTCCCCTGGAAACACAGTTGAAACCTCTTGTGTTCCCATGTCACTCGTGGCACAGCCTGGAAAACATCTGCCCTCATGACCTCTTCCTTCCATGTCCAGTGCTCTC
>VYZP01064942.1:288-10296 GCA_013400635.1 Hypocryptadius cinnamomeus | reverse complement strand
AGAATTCTTTAAAAAGAAGCTGGCAGTGCTGTGAGAATGTAACACAGTTTGTGGTGACCCTGAGTGTAATATTTGTGAATTGATAACTTGCATGTAAATCTTTTGAAGTATTTTAGAACAGCAGCTACAGCTGCTTGTGTTTGAGTCTTCTTAGCTCCCCAATCAATCTGGCACCTTTCTGAGACAAGAGATTGCTGAAGGATTTGTGATGCTGTGAACAACACACCAGCTCTTCAGTAAAATAGTGCAGACTGAGGTTTCCTCACAGGTTTGGGCTATTGCTGTGTTATTGGAAACCCTGATTCTGAACAGGATGTAAAATGGAACTCCTGAGCTGGTTTTGATTCAACTGCAAGGCTGGGGAGAAATCCTGCTGCTCTCCTCTGCAATAGGAAGTCAATGATCCCTCTATGATTCTGATAATTTGGAGCTGCTGGGGAGGATCCAGCAGGTCAGACCTTTGGTCTGCACCTCATGGAAATAGGTACCTGATAGCTGGCCCTAGTCACTAAGTCAGTTTTCTAAGGAGTCTTCAGTATGTAGCTAAAAATAAAAATAGCAGGGTTATGTGAGGTGGAGGCTGTGGGAGGATGGATTGTAGGAGAATAGAGATAGTGCTGAAGGCAATCTCACCCCTGAGGAGTTGCAGCTGTACTAATTACCAAAGAGTAGGAACAGCCCTGCCCTTAATAGGCCACAGCTATGTCCAATAAGGATGGGTGTTATAGAAGAGTGGGTTAGCTGGTCCAGAGGAGAGTTAGAGTTGTTGGCTGTGCTGTGAGGAGCAGCCAGGGTCAGGTGGTTGAGCGAGGGACAGGAAGGAGTCAGTGTTGTGAGGAGCTGCCCGTGGGAATTCACAGAGAAGGTATGAAAGTTTTACAGTAAGATAATAAACTGGTGCCAAGCACTGGCATCAACAATTGGTGGCCTGTATGGGGATGAGTCCTGACAGAGAGGATGAAGAAGATGTAATTCAGTATGACACAAACACAAGCTGCAAATGGTGGAATCTTATGTTTCTGCACAGCTACAGGTGCTGATTATGGGCATGGATACTTTCTTCTGCCTTTTTTTTTTTCTTTTTTCTATTCAAGGCTTTGTTGTTCCTGTATTAGAGTTTTGAGGGTTTTTTTTATACTGGAGCACCTTATTTTTGTAATGTGTGATGTCTAGTATTTCCTCAAAATCCTGTTCAGAATGACTCCAGCAACCTCCTTTCTTTCTGAAGTGTGGCTAACCCTGCTTCAGTGACTTCTTTGCAACTGGCTGCTAATGGCAATTCTCAGGGAGTAGCTAACAGCTTACAAGAAATTAATCACCTTTTTCTTGATATTCAGGCAAGATGTTCCATTTTCACAAGATGGAAGAAAGAGAGAAGTCAGTTATAGCCCTTGTAATAACCTTTAGAGTTACAAGTGCTGAAATAGCCAGTCAGAAGAAAAGTACTCATAAGGGTGTTATTGAAGTTGTCCCCCTGCTATATTACTTAAAATTAATCAATGTTCAGAGTTCAAAAGAGAGGAAGGTCAACATGGATTCTGATAAAGTTTATCTTGCATCAGTAAGTTCAGAGGCTGGAGAGGGAGCAAGTGAAACAACTCCCCGAAAAGTCAGGTGAGGGGATGCAGATCCTCTGGACCCCCCACTAGGAAGCTGCAGTGGGTCGCTTAGAAACAAAAAGTATTGCCCAGGGCTGTAGCACAGACAGTATATTTTATTTTTATCCCTGTTTTCATTTCCAGTGTGATTCCCTCCTTCATTTTTGTGGGCAGCCTCCAGAAGATAAAATACATGTGGCCGCACACACAATAGGGAGAGCAAAGTTTTTGAGTTAAATATTCAAAAGTCTTTATTACTTCTGAAGTTAAGTTTTGCCTAATTCCAATGAACTAAGCACCATGGCAGAAACAAAAAGTGGTGGAATTCAAGGCCCATTAAAGCCAGATGAATTTTCTCAGGCTTTTGCTTTCTCCACACTCAAATATTCCACCTTACTTGATTTATAGTGTTGAGATTCTGTTCCTGATTTGCTCTTGGTTCAGAATATGGTATGCAGCAAAGCAAAAAGATTCTATCCTAGCAGGGAAACAAAGTCTCCTGGCATCAGAGGAGATCATGACTGAGTTGTGTTTTTTAGATGCAGCAGGAAATGGAGCATTTTAAAGGCCTTTTTCAAGCTTAAGGGTTCTAGGGTTTTGCAAATAGATGTATCTGGAGATGCTGCAAGCAAACCCTTCCATTACTTGGAAAAGAGACCTTCAGAAAAATATTATCTGTTGGAGTTTGCACATTCATGCTAGAAGTTGTCTTGACAACAAATGTATTTCCCAAATTATTTTAAACTTTTTTTCCTAGTAGGAAATATAGTTGATACAGAGTCAGAATGATGTCAGAAAATGTGGACTGCCTGCTAGTTAACCCAAAGTTAAGACATTTGATATTTGGTCAGAAAGATGGATATATGTAATAGAGACCTCCTTGGGCTGGGGGTGAGGGGGATGAGTCTAGGAGGTTGGTTTTGGGTACAAAAATAGATTCTAAAAATTATTTTTTTTTGGCCACATGTGGAAGAAAATGCAGTTCATTAAGGATATTGACACTGGCCTGTTCTCTTGGAGGTACTGGAAAATCTGTCTTCATATTTATACTGTACATCTCCAGGTTTCCCATCATATTTTTTTCAGAGCTGTATATTTTCCAGCTAAATGTATGTGATCAGCTAATTGCTGAAATGATCCAAAACAGATTTTGCAAGGCAAATGCATTAGTTAGGATTTTAAATGCACTTACCTCTTGGTAAATAACTGTCCCATAGAAAAACATTTGCTTTATTTCAGTAACTGGAGGTGGATTTATTCCAGTTAAGATGGGTATTGCTGTACTTTAGCTTGCTCTTCTGGAGGTATGGTCAAAAATAGGACATTTTTCTTTTTTAATGCCTACTGGAAAATGTGTTGACTTTTCATTAGAATGAAAAAATATGTCAAACTCTATCTGAACTCATTCACAGTAGCTTCTTGAAAATTTGTCGAAATTGGAAAAAAAAATCTTCTCAAGTATGAATTTTAGCTTGCTGTCAACATTGTAGATAGCATTTGCTCAGGGCTTGTTTCAGCTGTTGCAATGTGGAGTTACTGGGCTGTTTTTGTACGATTGCCTTCAGGAGATGCTGTCTCCAAAGCTGTGTCTTGTCCATTTGTGCAGCAGGGGGAGGCTGATTTGGGCAGAAGTCGGTGGATCTAATTTAATGCTAATCCTCTTCCATATAACACTGTGAAAAGAAGGGATCTTTAGACCAATTTACTGGTCACACTTTCCTGCAGAATTCCTGAAACAACCCTTCTCCCTGACCAGAAGCAGTCATTGCATTGTGGAGATTCTCTAGGCTCCTCTCTGGCCTCCCTCGCATAGCGCTCTTCCCGTGCAGAGTTCCATCACTCCAGCCTGGAGCGGATGATGGAGCAGCATGAGGTGAGCACCAGGGCCTCTCCCCAGTAGCAGCTGGCCTGGGCTGAGCCGCTCCAGGGGCTGTGCTTAATGCTTTGTGGATGCTTTTGACACTGTGTGTGCAGCAAGGTGAAGTTCCTTGAGCTATGTCTATGGCAGCTGGATTTATCTCTTATAGCAGTGGGTAAATAAACCTCAGGTAGATCCCTCTGGTCAGGAGAGGATTTGAAAGAGGATCCCAACTCAATTTTTCTCCCTGGTACACTTTAAGCCTACCATAGTCTCCAGAGAAGGCTGTTCTACCTGCAAGATATTTTGTCTGGTTCTCAAATTCCTTCTACGATCCTCTTGGCATTCCTGAAGCCATGAAGTGTATTTTCCCCCTCTATTTCCTTCTGTAGGCAAAAATCAGGGCCAGCCCTACCAGTAGGGGTCAGGGAATGCCTGAGCTAATCCTGCCTTCAGCACATGAGGAATGGTGGTGGTGGAAAAAAATTTGACACACCTAAACCTGCAACCATTTTTTTGCACAGAAATGGAGAGTTTTTGTTGGATTGAGTTGGTTTTTTTTACTTAGGGATGGGGTAACTGAGAGGCATTTTAAAAACTTTTATTCCATTTTCAGTCTCATGTGAAGGGTGAGACAGATGTTATAATTCATGCCATTACAGTCATAGTTAGCTATTTCTTAATTACAATACACTATAAGCATTTCTTGGCCTATCAGCTTTTGCTATACCATGTTGTAAATGCCTTAAAGCTAATCATCTAAAATTACCCCTCGTGGGTCTTACTACAATGCATTTTTCATAGCTCTATTTCTCTAAAGTATCTAGTCTTTTTTGCAGGGCCATCCTTTGAAACTTGTTTCTAGCTCAATTTCTCTCTCAACAATGTCTGTCCTATTCCATGGCATTTCCAAGTCAGCATTTCTTATCTCAAGGTATGCATACTATGTGAGCCTTCTGTCAGATTTTGAGAATTTTCTACAAATTTGTTTCCCACATGTTTTCTTAAGTTGTTGTGTAATTCAGCACTTGCATGGACTATGCACAAAAATATTTAAATTCCTGTCTGCCTTTAATACAGGTGCCTCAAGAACACAGAGCCCCAGAGTTTATAAGGTGTGAAGTGCTCTTAGGTTTTCTTTAAGAATCAATACCAACCAAGCCTCTGCTTAGGTTTAATTCCACACGTTACGTGACAGTGGAGGACACATATGCAATGCTGAGTGCATGTCGTGGCTCCCCAGTAAAGAAACAAATTTTGCTCCACCCACTAATTTTCAAGAGACAATTTATATTCTGCAAACACGTCCACCTCTCAAAATCAGTGTTGAGACTCAAACTATTTCACTGTTGGATGTCAAGAAGTGTGCCTAGGACATGCAGCAAAGGCATTCCATTGCTGCCACGTCATCAGCTCCCTCTTGGAATAGGAGCTGTGTCATGTATGGATCCATCTCCTCAACCTGCACTGGCATCTCAGCTGGAATGCAGATTTCCTGGGAGTTACACTGCCCTGTGCAGAGGTGCAATAAATCTTTAAACATCATTAAGCTTGAATGTATGTGCACACACATACAAGTTCATACAGTGTAGCAGGTTATCAATTACTATCTCTCTTTGGTGGGCTGCTTTTATTTTTTTTTTCTGTTCTGCTTTTTTTTTTTTTTTTTTTTTAGCTTTCCTTCAGGAATTGTTTTTGAAGGTATTTTGATTAGTTGTGTAATTGGCCACTGGTACTGTTAAAAGCAAACTTTCAGGTCACATATTGTGTGTTTACTCTTCGGCTTTAGGAGAGCTTCATTCAGAAGAAATTGCTATTGTTTCTTTGCCTTCCCATGGGAAAGCTTTAGTTTTGGAAACCATTCAACAAATGTAAGGTATGCAAAGAATACTGTAAAGACAGTTCTTGAGTTTGCCAACATTTTTTTTTTTTTCAGCCAATAGTTACCAATTGCTTTCTTCTGTATAAAGGCAGAGATTTTTCCTATGCTGCCATGGACTGAGCTTTGATTTCTTCATGATGAATCAAGAGCTGATAAATTGTCAGTGTTCTCTCCTGCCTACCCCCCTGCCCCAGATTGCAGGAGCTTCTACAAAGATGGAACAGCTCACCTTAGCTGATTCTGAGTCCTTGCCTGAGCCATTATTGAGAAAAAGTGTTATCAGTGATAGCAGTATCTGAACTGATAGATTTTTATGCTCAAATCTGCTCATATCTGTTTTACTTCTGGTGAAATTAATATATATTTCAACTGCAGATAACTCCTTAAGACTGGGAATTCATTGGAGACCTGAAGATGCTCATGAAAGACTTAACACTGGTTTTCATCAGGAAAATGTTCTTTAGATGTCTGGCCCACACTGCATTAGCTATGCATCATATCGTAATAATCACTTTGATTATAGATTTAATACCCAGCTGTACTGAGTCAGAAATGCATTGAATGTATCCCCATCCTAAAATAAGTCTTTCAGAGTGACTGAAGGATTAATCTAGTTTGTGGAATCTGACATTTCAGTTCAAGTAGATATATAAACTCTGGTTTGTTTTGGTCCTAGGGTGAATTTCTCAATTATTTAATCTCATGTTATTATAGTGATAAGGTACTTCCTAATAAAAATTCTGAATGTAGTTTGTGAAAATAATTTTTGAACACTTAAACCATGGGAAGATGCCGTTCTCACCTGAACATGGTAGATATTTTTTTAGGCATCTCTTATGTTAGATTTGTGGGGAGGACTTGATTTTTAACTGACAAAAGAGGAATTTCCAGTAAAATGCAACAATTTATTATGTAGTTTTATAAAATTAATGAACTGGTGCTATCAGCTTATCTTTTTGGTAAATGTCAGTCTTCTAAAATCCAGCTGTGCTGTCTTCTAAATGGCACAATGGAAAAGCAACAGAAAATTCCAATTGCTGCATTGATTGGTAGAATGAAAATTTCTCGGAATGATGTTGTTACTCTATTATAAACTATAGCATGAAAATAAGTTTGGTGTTTGCATCTCCCGTTGTAAACCATAAAAAAAAATCCATCAACTGTTACACATTATACCTTACCTGTTGACATAATTGCAGTGTGACTAAAAAAAACCCTTAAAAGCAACAGGTAACGCTTCCTAACCTTGATGGTTTGGCTGAGAGGGACTGTCGTGAGGAAGCACTTCAGCACCATGGTTACATAAACTCTTTCCTATTTAAAGTCTTGATGCTCAGCATAACTGTCATGCATGGGATGACCTTTCCTTCTGTTGCTGTATCCCAGCAGCTGAACTTTGACAGATTGCAAGGGACACCTCTGCTTGCTTGGTGATTCACCTATTCTTCTTCTTCTATGTAGTAAGAAAAAAACAAAACCTCCCTGAGAAGAGCTGCCCAAACTCTCAGGAAGCAAATTTGTGTCTGGATGATCACAATTCAAATCATTATTGGCATTGTTGGAGCTGACTGGAATACAGCATCCAGCTTGTTCCATGATTCATCTTCTCTTTGGCTTTTTGTCACTGAACACAGGGTTTTATGGACTCTCTTGCCATGGATCATTTTATTCTGTGTCTAAAGCTAATAGCACTTTGGATTTCAAAGGGAATAATTTCAGCATTATTGAAAGCAGTGTTCTTGACTTGGGCTGATCTGACCTGGGTTAGCTCAGAAGGAAATCTAACAGGACCTTCTCCTGGGAATGCAAAGCCATTGCATCTGTCATTGTCCTGAAAGCTTCTGCTTATGCTGAGTGGACAACTTTATAGCACTGTGACTTGGAAAGAGCAGGATAGGGTTAGCTGGGGGCAGGTCAGGTCTGCACCAGCCAGGTTAGGGTGTCTCTATTTAATAAGGCACACATAGCCCCAGAGCAGGTTTGGGGGTGGGGATGAATTACAGGGCTGCCAGGGAGCTGGGTGGCTTCCTCCTCCAATACCTCTGCTGATGCCTGGGGTTTGCATTGTTCCTGGCCTGAGTTGTGCAGCCACACTGGAGCACCTCGGGCCATCCTTATCGCTGGGACAGAGGGAACTGCAAGCCCCAAGGAAAGTAAAGCACAAGGATAATGAAGGTGTGGGTGTTTGTATTTATAAAGCTGGGGCTCCATATCAAATGACCCCAGGGGGAAGCTAACCATTCCCAGGCAGAGGTGTGGTGGGAACTCAGATAAAGGTTTGTACGTGGCTGGCAGGGAGAATAGCTTAGTGTGGAATTGAGTTTACTTAAGCTCTTCAGAGTCTTGCAGCCCATGGTGCTGTGGCAGACACTCATCTCCACAAACCAGGACTGCTTCCAGGTAGACCCCAGTGGAATTGTCGGGAAAGAGGTGCTCCATGCAGCAGAGACTATGAGAATTATGTGGGCATGTACATGTCACTTTTTCAAGAGAATGCTGGTTATGTTCATTTCCTTCATTTCTTGCCAGCTTCTGTGTGTTTCAACGAGACCAAAGGGTTTGTGTCTCCTGCCCTTTAAAACACATGCTTGGAGATTTGCTTGCAACATATTGATCTTCACTGTCAGAGCCTGTGCCCCGAAAAAGAAAGCAATAAAAAATGAAGCCTTGAGATAAATTTTTGTGAGGGTCTATTTTAAGCATTGATTGAGGACATTCAGTTATTCTGAAGATACCCTTACTCTGAGGAAAAGAGACCAGACTGCCTCCTCTCACCTGCTGTTCTACTTTTATAGAATGCTTTGCTTTAATCATGACTTAAACAAATAAACAATTTATCTGTGAAACACTCCAGATACTGAGAATCACATTGTAATGCAGTAGTTTAGGAGGTGGAGCAAGAGCAATTGTTTCTCCTGCTTCCTATTACACTAATTGTTACCAGTCCTCACAGGATCATATTATCCATAGGTGGAGCTGGGGCAGAAGTGTCTGAAAGGGCTTCTTTGGCTATTGCATTTCCATTTTGACAAATATAAAAACTGCTCATGCAGATCTGACCAGAGTCCTTTAAATCAATATCTTATCTCCAGGCCCCAAAATACCAACCCGAATGAAGTGCAGCAGGGTTATGAATGGAGCCACATAATGGATTTGGTTGTTTGAGTCTGAGAAATTATGTGAAGCTGCTCATCTGGAATTGCAATAGTCCAGAACATGCATTGAGTTTCCTGGTGTCACTAACACTGAGGTTCATTGTATTTGGCTGCACACAGATTGGGTCAACAATTTTTATCTCTAGCATAGTAGAAGAGACGCAGTGATCCATTGGCTTAACAAAAAAAGAATTTCTTAATTAAATCAAATACCAGTGGTTAGTGTGTAGGAAATGTTTTCTAGCAAATGGGAGGTCATAGTTCAATGCACTGGAATCAAGCAGGGAGGTGGAAACAAGCCTGATTTTCAGCAGAGCAGGTGACCACCACGTCAGTGGTATTTGAGGTTGAGGTACATTTGATTCTTCCTTTTAAGTCTATTTCATTGTAAATGCAAAGTTATCAAGGAAACTGTGTGGATTTTAAAGAAGGAATATGTGTCCTCTTACAATGATGCTGTTTAAGGAGTCGCAAATTCTAACTTTCATCCCATAATGTAAATATTTGAAGTAGATCCATATCAACGTGACAAAGTGGAATTTCTTTCCTTCTCACTGCCCATCATCCTCCCCTCCGGGATGCTGTGGGGCAGCAGCTCCTACACTGTTGTCCTAAGCAGAGCCATCATTGTTCTGAAGGTTAAAAGTACAACCAGGGAAGGTTTGGTTGGGGTTTGCTGCAAGGCAGAGGTAGGATACCTACCACAGTCACTGCTGAGCAGGGTTGCAACAGGAAAACACAAGAAGTGAAGGTATTTAGCTAGGTCACGGGTCCACTAAATTTAGGATCGGATGGGCTAGAGGAGAGAATGAAAAGACCTGAGTGTTTTCATAACAGAATTGATGAATGCACTGAGGACCTCCAATGTATAGTAGCTTTGCCAGTCAAACCCTCAATTTTCTTTGTTTTTTTTTTGTTTTGTTTTTTTTTTTTTTTTTTACAATGGACTGAAAAGAATATCTTTTGTGGAATCCAACACTTGAAGCACAAACGTTTTAGTCATTGTTTTACCAGGAGAAAAAGGTAAAAATTTCTTTGAATAGAATTGATTTTATTTATTTATTGAGTCACTAGCCATACCTAAATACCAACATTTCATGAAACTCCATGACTTCATATAACTTCATTTTATTAGTGTGCTGTAAAAATTGAACTGTTTGTTTAAGACACCTTCCCTAATACCTCCTAGGAAAATCTTGATGAGTTAATTGAAACTTACAGGAGTTAATGAAGATTCAGGCTTTGGTTTTAATCTATTCAAGTTGTCCATCAGGAATTTAAAGTGTTGAAATTCCAATGTCTGAATTCCTGGGGTCCAAGATGTGTATACAAGTGGTGTGCAGAGGTGGAACAGAGGTGTCCCCAGTGAAGTACACTGAGTCTGGTAGTGGAGAAGAAAAAAAGCATGGTAGGTGTTATAGTGAAAGACTATTTCAGAATATTCTCCTGAGTGCAGAAACAAGAAATATTAGAAATTTCATTTCGCAAAATTTTTTTCTTTTTTTTTTTTTATTT